>JAQQAC010013450.1:3074320-3129759 GCA_029783875.1 Phataginus tricuspis
GGGTCAGTGACGCCCCAGTCCCTCTCGTCCCCAGCAGGCGAGAGACTGCTCCCATTGTGACTCTTCTGTTCCACTGGCTCACAGCTGGGCTCATAGCCGAAAAGTCGCAGCGCTAGGCACCTGCTGCTTGCTCAGGGCAAGCGCGCCCCTCCAGTGACAGAGGTGATGGCCCTTCACTTGGAGTTGGGCTACTCTCTGAGTTCTGAGCCCCCTAGGGACGCCTGGGGTGTGCTGCAGCAACTCCACGACAGAGTCACGATGGGTGGGAGCGTCCCCCTCCATCCCTGCCGATTCCCCGCTCAGCTGCCTCCTAGACAATTTCAAAACTCTTCATCTACATACAGATCTAAAGCTCTCCAAGTTAATTCGGCTCTGCAGCCAGATTTGGCCCCAATCCTTTAGACAATAAAACAATTTGGCCTCAGTATGGATCCTTAGACCCTAAAGTCCTTCAGGATCTTCACAATTTCTGTGAGCATTCAGGCAAATGGAAGGAAATTCCCTATGTTCAAGCTTTTTTCTATCTTCAAAACAAGCCTTCTCTGTGTAACTCTATCCACCCCAAGCATATCCTTGCCTTCCTTTCAAACCCTCCGAAGACTCGCTCTTCCTCCCTAGACCCTCTTCTTCCTCCCTAGACCCAGATCCTGCAGATGAGCCCCCCCTTATCGCTCAGCAGGCCAAGGATCAGAAGCCTCACGTACGCCGCCTGCCTCCACCCCTCCGACCCTCCCTTCTTCTGCACTGCCTGTCTCCACCCCACCGACCCTCCCTTCCTCTGGCCGCCTGTCTCCACCCCTCCGACCCTCCCTTCCTCTGGCCACCTGTCTCCACCCGTCCAACCCTCCCTTCTTCTGTGCCACCTGTCTCCAGCCCTCCGACCCTCCCTTCCTCTGGCCACCTGTCTCCACCCCTCCAACCCTCCCTTCTTCTGCGCCACCTGTCTCCACCCCTCCAACACTCCCTTCTTCTGCGCCACCTGTCTCCACCCCTCCGACCCTCCCTCCCTCTGCACTGCCTGTCTCCACCCCTCCGACCCTCCCTTCCTCTGCACTGCCTGTCTCCAACCCTCCGAGCCTCCCTTCTGCGCCGCCTGTCTCCATCCCACTGACCCTCCCTTCTTCTCCCTTCACAGCTTCTATATCGCCGCCCCCGCTTTCTCCCTACCCCAACCTCTGTTCAGTCCCCTTGCCTCCCAGTCCACCCACCATTTGCAGTCGCACTAAAGCTCACCTCTTAGCCCCACTGAGGGAAGTAGCAGGAGCCGAAGGTGTCATTAGAGTACACGTTCCCTTTTCCCTTTCTGACCTCTTGCAAATGGAGAAGCGCCTCGGCTCCTACACTTCTAACCCTACAACCTATACCAAAGAATTCCAATACCTCACCCAATCCTACAATCTCACCTTCCATGACCTCCATGTCATCATGTCCAGTACCCTCCTGCCCAAAGAGCACAGGCGAGTCTGGGAACAGGCTAGAGCCCATGCAGATGACATGCACCTCACCAACCCCACTCACCCCACAGGACCAGAAGCTGTGCCAGATAGAGACCCAGGATGGGACTATAACCATCCCCAAGATATCATTCACCGAGACCAGTTTACTACCTGTCTCATAGCAGGCTTCCGAAAAGCGGCCAATAAAGCCATTAATTATGAAAAACTACAAAATATCCTCCAAGATAAAGATGAAAACCCTTCAGCCTTCCTAGACAGGCTCACACAGGCCCTCTTACTAGATCCAGAAACTCCTGACGGGCGGCAACTCCTAATGACTTATTTCTTTGCTCAACTTTTCCTGACATAAGAGCAAAACTAAAAAAGCTCAAGCGGGGGCCCCTTATGCCACAGTCTGAAGTTTTAGCCATAGCCTTCAAGGTGTACAATGGGAGAGATGAGATAAACATAAATACCAGCTAAAACATCAAATGATGGCTAAAGCCTTTCCTCCCGTGACTGTCAACTCCCGAGGGCCTGAGAAGACAGCCTCACCAAAACCATGCTTCAAGTGTGGCCAAGCAGGCCATTGGGCAAAAGCTTGCCCCAACCCGAGAGAGCCCCCTGGGCCCTGTCCCAAGTGCCACCTCCCTGGACATTGGGCAGTCGAGTGTTCTAGTGCTCAGAGAAGCACACGGCCAGTTGACTGCTCCGTCCCCAGCCGCTATCTTCAACCTAGCAGACGAAGATTAGCGGGGCCCAGGGCTCTCTAGAATTGCCACCGCCATCACCACTGAAGAGCCCCGGGTGACAGTCATGGTGGCAGGAATCCCACTCTCCTTCCTCATTGACACCAGAGCTACTTACTCCGTTCTGTTTTTGTATAAGGGCCCCGTCTCCCATTCTTGCATATCTATCATTGGAGTTTGTGGCACCCCTTACCAGCCCTTTTCAACTGCCCCCTCACTTGCACTATAATTCAAACCACTTTCACACACTCATTTCTCATTGTCCCACGCTGCCCTACTCCCCTCATTGGCAGAGGCATTACACAAACTAGGGGCTTCTATTTCCTTTCACCCCTCACACTGCCTCAACTCAGACTCGCCAGCAGTCCATCTTATTCAGAGCACCCCCTCCCCCATACCAGCTCCACCCTTACCACCAAACCTTGTAAATCCCTCCATGTGGGACACAAACAACCCATCTCTAGCTAAGTGTAGCCCAGTCCAGATTAGTCTTAAAAACCCAGACTCCTTCCCATCACAATCCCAATACCCGCTACCCTTGCGCAGCCAACTCGGCCTCCAGCCAATCATCCAAAATCTGTTTAAAAAAGGCTTCTTGAAGCCAACCCACTCCCTGTTCAACACTCCAATACTTGCAGTGAAAAAGCCTAACAGCACTTTCAGGCTAGTCCAAGATCTCCGAATCATAAATGAAGCCGTCATCCCCATCCATCCCATAGTACCCAACCCATATACTCTCCTCTCCTCCATCCCAAGCTCCACCACCTATTTTTCAGTAATAGACTTAAAGATGCCTTCTTTACCATACCTCTCCACCCCAATTCCCAAAATCTTTTTGCTTTTACATGGACAGACCCCACCTCCCGTGTGTCTACCCAATTAACATGGACTGTCCTTCCCCAAGGCTTTAGAGACAGTCCCCACCTATTCGGCCAAGTGCTAGCACACGACCTCCAACATATTTCTTTCCTTCACTCTACCCTCTTACAATATGTCGATGATCTTCTTCTATGCAGCCCTTCCCTAGCAATCTCACAAGATACAATCACCCTATTAAACCACCTCTCTGACTGCGGTTACCACGTCTCCCCAGAAAAAGTGCAGTTATACACATCTCAAGTTTCATACTTAGGTGTTCTTCTGACCCCTGGCCGAAAAGCCATAACTCTATGCAGAAAACAACTAATCCGCGATATCCCTGTCCCCTCTACAAAAGACGAGATACTTTCCTTCTTAGGCTTAGCAAACTTTCTCCATAGTTGGATCCCCAATTTCTCATTGCTTGCAGCTCCCCTCTATGCTGTAGCAAAGGGCTCCCTCTCCGAGCCCCTTCTCTTCCCTGCAGAAATCTCTCCTACGAGCCCCAGCTCTACACCTGCCAGATCTCTCTAAACCTTTCCTCCTATATGTTAATGAAACCCATGGGTTCGCCCTTGGAGTCCTTTGCCAGACCACACTGTCCATACCTGCCCCTGTAGCATATCTCTCAAAGCAATTACATACCACCACCCACGGAGGGGCACCATGCCTCAGTGCCTTAGCAGCTGCAGCTATTCTTCACCAAGAGGCAAGAAAGCTCACCTTTGGCACAGCCACCACCATTCTTTAACCCTACCGCCTGTCAGAACTCTTAACACACAAAAGTCTGAAAACCCTTCCCCCTAGCCAAATCCTAGACCTGCAAGTCACCTTTCTAGAAGATCCCTCCATTTCCTTTGCTACATGCACCCCTAGCAACATTGCCTCCCTACTCCCTTCCCCAGCCGACACCTCAACTTTCAGCCCTCTGGACACACACAGGTCCCTATCAGTTCAGAGCCTTCATCAGCCCTGTTAGCCTGGGGCCATCTAAACCTTAACCCAGTTATATAAACTGCTTGCCCTTAGACTGAAATACTTTTAGTCAAATAAGCTAAAATGAAAGAAGGCAATTGGATATCAGTATCTCAAATCTTTGTATCAGTTTATCTACCTGAATATATGTTCTTTTATGAAAAGTGTTGCTAACTGTAATCATTATGTCTCAGTCTGTTGTTTGTCTAAGTGTGTAAATGAAAAATGCTTTTCTACCTCCAGATGGCATTTATACAAATTAATTTAAAAACAAGCGCTTGTGAAAATTGGGCATTCTAAAACTTCCAGAAAATTCTAATAAAAGATATTAAGCATTAATGCTAATTTAAGTTTAACTGAAACAGACATGTCCTCATAATTATCAGCTGCCTAAGTTTACTTAAAATCATTTAAGTTGATATTATCTGTTAAATCTTTCAAAAAGATACTTAAAGGCTTGACTTTGTCTAAAGTCTAATAAAAGTTTTATAAGTAATCTAGCATAATTGCTAAAGAGTGTGTAAACAAGTGTAACAAATGAATATCTTAAAAATAATAACAGTATGTTAATGTATAACAGTGTATATATCTGCAAACAGCCTAAGGATTTTGTGGTAACCAAAATTCTTAGAGTTTTGCTAAGTTATATGAAGATGTTTTAGAGTTTTACTAAGTTATATGAAGATGTTTTGTGCTCAGTAAAATATTGTCCTATAAGGCAGATATTCAGAAATGATAAAATATATTCATAAATATATCAATCTAAGGAATTCTGGTATTACAGTTTACCATAGCCTATTTTCAGTGTTCATTGATAGTTAAAGTTCCTAATGGTTTTAAGTTCTAATTAAAACTACTTAAAGCAATAAAACATCTCTGCATGATAGAAAAGATGTGTGCTTTGGTAAGAGAAAGTGTAAGAAATGCCTAATGGTTTTAAGTTCTAAATAAAACTACTTAAAGTGATAAAGAAAACATCTCTGCTTGCTGGAAAAGATGTGTGTTTTAACAGGAGAAGGTATAAGGAATGGAGATTCATTTTATTTAGGGTAAAAGAAGGTAACTGTTCTAAAGTACAGCTGTTTATTTAAAGAGGGAGAACAGTGAATGTAAAAAGAAAGTTGTAGAAAGTTTGTGGAAAAATTGACCTGGTCGTGCTATGTAAAATTAAAGCAAATGAGTCTTGACATCAAGTACACAGCAAAATTAGAATTTTGTTTTCAGTTAAAGACAAAGTTTTCTTAAACTGATTAGTCTGTTCTTAATGTTGAAAAGTTGCAAAGGGTTCTCTAATTGTTTTATCAAAGTTTCTCATGCTTAAGATCTCAATGAGTTGTCTGAGTATTTAAGAAAATGAGATCTTAGTATTAAAAAGACTAAAAGCTAAACTTTGCTAACAACTGTAACTTTCTGTATTTGCCTTTGAGGTATTTTGTTGTCATTCTGGTTAAATGGATAAGTATTGCTTTACGGCAACCTATAATCCTATTTAAGCAAGTGCCAAAGAAACTTTCTTCTGACAACTTCCCAAAATCAAATTCAAAAGGTGCTTTTACCTCTAGTTAACTCTGATATTTTCCAGAAGGCCCCTGGAACATGTCAGAGGAATTGTTTTTTATCATTGGGGAAAGTATTTGGCTAAATTCGCTTCTTTATCTGGTATATAATCATCTACTTAATTACCTAGAAAACACTGCCAAAGAGAATGATGCTAAACTTTGTTACTAAATGTTTCGTGTTGCAAAAATATCCAAATTTCCTTATGTCAACTGTCTTATAGTAAGCTCTCATCAGACCTTTAGCCACTCTCATTTACAAGTCTTTTGTCATTTACAGTCACTGTTTTGTTACTCCTAAACTAGTAAAGAACTAGATTTCAGCAGAACAGGTATTTACATAGGATTAAGTAAACTAAGGAAGATGATTTTGTGGCTTTTTGTTTCAAATGTTACTGATAGTGTTTTAAGCTTTTTCTCTTAAGCTGACAACAGTTTAGTAAATGACAATACCTTTGTAAGCAGAATTGAAACATCTTTCTCTCTACTTGATCCCTCCAGAATTTAAAAACCCAGTGACTACTTTTATATTTTATGGCAGTATGTTTATTTGCATAAGTTCAATAAGAATCTGCTTTCCTTGTAAGAGGACCAATTAAAAACACTGGTTATATTACCAAGGCTTTGACTGGAATGTTATACCTGAGAGACATGTGCATAAAACTCATATGAACAGACAGCTTTAAGGAACTAAAGTTGACTTTATAAAGGCAACAGGGACCCTTGGAGGAACTGGCCTGGTACCTTACTTACAAGATTCCCAGCAGCCTTACCAGATGAGTAAAGAAGGTCACTTCCTGGCAGGTGCAGGAAACTCAGAATGTCTTGGGGACCTCAAGAAGAGAGGAATTCACCCAAATCTACAGGTACTGCAGGCAAAACCTGATGGCCAGTCTAGCTTGGCTTTCTGGCCTTGAAAGGCCTTTAAAAGTCCAATCTGAAGTTCCTTATAAAAAGTTCCAGCAAAGCACATTTAAAAGAGCCTATGTAATCGATTGCTCTTCTTGCTGCACTTATGCAAATAATCAAGCCAAGTGTTAATTATTTTCTTAATCTGGTTACTTCTAATAAAAATTAGGGTGATTTTAGAGAAAAGTATTGTTGCAATAATGCAGCCTTATTTATACATTAGTACATAGACTAGATCCAGAATTCTAGTTTCCCCAAGATATCAGGCTATGATTCTCAATTAGAAATTTACTATTTCTAGTCCTCATATTCAGCCATGCATTCTTTAATCTTCTTGTCAAGTTTGTCCTTCCAGAATGGAGAATCCAACTCCAGATGTTGCTGCTTAACCTAGTGACATGATTTGTTCTGTCTCGCCTAGAAGCTATGAAGCTGCAAAGAGTGATAGCAATAGAGCCCAAGATAAAAACTCCCACCTTCCAATGCCCTCCTGACCAGCCATTGATGGAGATATAGCTGCACCCCTTACTGTGCCCCCTCTCAGTATGAAGCAGCCAGAGCGGTCATCGCCCCCTTTCCCTAGCAGCAGCTAAAGTCTCTATCTGTAGAGGGGGGAATGAGACAGAAACCATGGGCTTAGATCAACTCTGGAGACATCTTACTTCCTCTCCTCATGCCTCTTATCATTTCTGCCTTCTCCTACTCTTCACTCCCTGCCTAATATTCTAAAAAACTTCATTCAAACTCAAAATTCAAAAATTACTAACCAAACAATCAGTTATTCATGCAGGAATACCACCGCCTCCCAACGGAAGAAGGATCCTGCCAGCAGACAATGCAGTGCTGACAGAAGCCCGAGTCCTGGAACATGCCATCGCCACTTCAGACCAAGGGCCCATCCAAAGACCACCCCCATCAATACAAAAATGAACTTCATTGCCTCTAATCAGTAGGAAGCAGTTACCAAAGACTGACCTTCACCCCTTCCCCAAGTCCTCCGCAATTTATAAGACAAAAAAGGGAGGAATGTAAGATTTTATCCTCCATTTACCCCATGGTCCCAAGCACATGGGCCAGTGAAAATCTTGTCTGGACTTGCCTCACCTTTTTGCCCCTCCTCTTAAGATCCAATCACCAACTAGATGGTTGCCCCACCCCTTAAGACCCAATCATCAACGTCCCCATAGTAAAAGACACCCTACTCCTTAAAAATGTGCTTCCTCACCCACAAGCTGCTGCTCTCTCCTTTCCAAGACAGCCATTCTGTCTGTCTGTCTTACAGGGAATAAAACCACGCTGACGGAGTTCTCTTTCCTTGCGAGTGAGTGAGCTGGGGAGCTAAAGAACCCTTTCAGATGGTGCCCATGAACAGAAGTGGAAAAGTTGATGCTAATTTTTTCAGAGTCAGAAATTAATAAATACCTAAAATGGGAAAGTCAAGATGCAGCAAGAAATCAAACAGTAACAGTCCTCCAAGATTGTTAGTTACTGCCCCCATCCTCTTGAATTTTCTCTCCCTAAAGGCAACCACTTTTCACTTCTTCAGCTAATTATTTATGTCATTTGCCTGTATGTTTCTGCACAACAAACTCATATGATCAAAAGTAATTCTGTGTGTCTCTTCCTCAAGACCTTGATGAATTTAGCTAATAAAATCTAAATGTTTTCAAGTGTAGTTTTTAGAGTATGGAAGTCATAATAATAAGTGAACCTTCTTTTAGCAAAGTGATCTGACTGTGGCAACTTAGATCACACAACATCTTTAGTCTGTGTATTAAAAATTTAATCCATAACATGAAGTACACAAAAATAAAATCACTTGCGTTAAGCTAAACTTGCAGGACCATGTTATTAGTAAGCACCAGTGAAGTTCCACTAAAAGGATGTGTAATTGTTCTTAGCAACTAAAGGCTCAGTATTTTCATAGAATAACTCTACCAAAAATTTAGGTTAGATAATTTCACTACTACTTAACCTATCTCTGAGCATAGAAAGAGAAGGAAAGCTTATGAATCCCAAACCTTGATGCCGGAGTTCTTGTTCATGAAGCCGAAGAATGAGCTTCACAAACACTCAAGGTAGGAGAGCAAGGTACAGGCTTTTATTTAGAGATAAAGTGAAAGGACAGAACTCCGGCTTTTGCCAGAAGGGGACAAGAGAGCCTGGGGTGGTGCATTGTCTAGGGGTTTTATAGGCAGATGAGGATTTTTTGAGAACATGAAAAAAGCTTAGGGGTGTGGACTTATTAATTTACAAGTAACTTAACATAAGGAATCTCCTGCCTTGATTTCTCTCTGGGATACCAGTGTCTTGGTCTAGGAGCATATCAAAAGGCGGCCTGCTCAGCCCTCAAGGTAGGCAGAGGTATTTTCTGTTTGCTAAAGTGTAAGTTAAAAATCTTACTTCTTAAACTTCCTGGGTGTTAAAATGCAATCTTATCTTTAAGGTGGAATCCTTCCTGTCTTTTATTATGTTGTTTACAGCTGGGTCTGCATGCTAAATTAGTTGCCCAGTTTGTAAAATCACCCCATCAGATCTGAAAGAGGAAAGACAGCACATAGGCCTGGGTCTTTTAGCATGCTAAAGTGAATCTTACACATGATTACAAATAATTAGCATAATAAGAACACGTGGTACTCTTCTTTATCTGGGGAACATTAACTGATCTTACTGAAGAATGACTCTAGAGATTAATATTTAACACAGAATTTCAGTAGGGGGTTTCCTTGCATGTAGTTACATTGCTCTGACTGCAAATATCCTGCCTTGCTTTTTCCAGAGGCCCTCACCCTATTCTAAGCCCATGGTCCCTGTCTCAACCTGACAAAGGTTACAAAAAAAGAAAAACTACCACCAATCTCACCAATGAATGTTGTTATAAAAATCTTAACTAAAATGTTAACAAACAGAATACAAAAGCATACTTAAAATTAATAATGTGACCAGATAAAGTTTATTTAAAAAAATGTAAAGGTGTTTCAATACTGTAAGATCCCTGAAAAAAATAAAGCTATGGGGAAAACTAGTAAGATCATTTCCCTAGACATTGCAAAGACATTAGACAAAATTCAACTCTTAAATAACAGTATTTAAGATGACTAAAATGACTATAACTTAGAAGAATTTTTCCTTTGGAAAAAAATCAAATACTTAATATTAAATATTGAAACTGTGAAGCCTTTTAAAAAATCCACTGAAAGTTTAATAGATGTAAGGTACAACAACATGAAATACTAGTATAATGGGAGCAGTTATTTTTGAAAGGCATTAAGAACTGACATTAAGAACTATTATGCTGTGTATAGTTTATATATTGTAAACAATTATATATTATAGTTGCACCCATGGTGAGTTATTAAAGAGATGTTAGAAATCATCTCTTTTGTCTAATTAAACCCGCTGCAACCTGTTAATGAAGGTATTCAATGTTACATGAAAATAATTAAAGGAGGTATATTTTCAGCAATTATAAAAGTATGTGGGTATGGGTGTGATCACACCTTATGGACAATCATGAATAATACACATAGAATGCCTTTATAAACAGACCCCCCCCCCAATTTTTTTAACCTGTAAAAACTCCTTTAGAGAACCATTCTTCTCAGAGTCTGCAAACTGCCTTATTGGTCAACGTGCATGCCATGGCTCCTTTATTATTTCCTCCTACTCCCCATGCCAGAACTCAATAATGGCTTTCTTTGGTATTTTCTAGGCTAAAGGCATTAAGATTTCTTAAAGTAGAGGATCAGAAATTCTAATTCCAGTCACTTGAGTGGCTAATGCTTTAATTTGCATAAAAATTATGTTAAAATTCACTTCACATAGGCAGGAGGAGAAAAGGAAATGACATGGGGTGCTTTGCTGAAGATCAGAGGATTGCAGCTGTGGCCTTCCCATTCATCAGGCAGACATTTATCTCGTTCTGCCACTTCTGTGATAGAGCAGACTTTATGAAGATAGTTTTCAGAAAACTTAAAACAGTCAACAAAAGCTGTCGCATTGAGTTTTCTCCAAGAAATTACACTTGGTGCACAAGAAAGTTCCTGAAGGTCACATCCAGAATCAAATCCTTACTGAAAAACCTGCTAACCGCCTACTTTTTTAGTCAAGGGTTCTTGGTGGGTATTATCTTCTCTCTGTTGTATTGTTTTTTGTTTTCAAAATAAGCAAGCAGACAAGCCCCATTTGACAGCAGACACTTGGGGACTTAAGTAGGTTTTAACCTTATTTATGGAATTTTCATAAAGTGAGTCTTCTTAATATTTAAAATGATTGGGTTTTACTGACTATAAAAATGGAAATTGGAACCCAGGTCATCAGTAAATTGAATGTTTTATTCAGATTTTCACATAATTAGAATTTATATTTTCAGAAAAGACTATTTACTAAGTCTAAAGTTATGGTATGCCTGCTTTCTGATTCTTTGTAATTTTTTTCCCCAAATCTTCAAATAGATTCCCATACTTAATTTAACTTAATTAGAGTGCAATAAAACAAAAATTAAATCAAATTCAAATATTGATATCCTTGGCATCAATTCATTCCATGAATCTAAGATAGCATTCAACTGAGCTGGGGGAGTGGTGCCAGGAAGCAAGCACGTGGGAGGCTTTGGGGCACTGATGTTGGTTGGAGTCCTGCTCATACAATTAATTAGTTCAGTTTGTAACAGTTCACCATGTTGTACATTTCTGTTTGTATACTTTTAATAAAAAGCTTTGGTAAATATGTGGTCTGTTTGTGGCAGATGGGTGGCAGTTAACTTCCAAGTGCTGAATTTTCTTCATCTGCAAATTACCTTAGGCATAGATCTGATTTCCATGATGCAGTGACAACCAATAAACCAGTACTGTGATTCCCAAATCCCTGAGACAGAAGACTCAGATAACCACCTCCTGCCTCTACCCCTTACATTAACCTCGCCTAGGGCTTGTGTGTGCTGGGGGAAATTCAATATTGTCGAGAATACTTTTTGAGAAGTAATAATGTAATGTTTTCCTTTGGTATCATGAGCAAATTATACAAGCTACTAACAAATTTTAAACGAGTATTTTAAGAAAACTGTCAAAAATTTAGTTGGCTTACAAATCAAATTTTATAAATCACTGGCATAATGCAAAATGGAACACTGGTTTGAAAAGGGGTATGGGTACTCATTACTTCATTTTCTCTTTCTCATTCATGTGTTCCCCTACTCGCTTTTGCAGTTATTTACTACATGTATGATACATATTCAGTGCCTTCTGAGTGCCAGGTCCTGAGAATATGAAGATGAGTCTGATATAGCTGCCTGAATCAGAATGGCTAACTCATCGTCAAACCTGTTTCTTCTTTTTCCTGGGCACTAAGTTAAACTATCATTTCGAGATTCCCCACAGCCAGAGAAGACATATGACTGAATTTACAGCCAATGCAACACAAGGTCTGGTCCACAAAAACCCCCCATGCAAGATCCCTTCCATCCACTGGAATAACTGAGGTGAGCATGGCAACCTAGAAAGCCAGCATGGAGGATGGTGGATTCACGAGACAGAAGGAGCCTAAACATTACCTGCAGGAGAGCCACTCACTAATCACAAACTTCTGGGTACTTTGTGAGACTGAGAAGTAAGCTTATTTCATGTTTGAGCTTGTGGGTAAAATTGCAGTATTTCCAGAATCTCTCGCCTGGCTTTAGTGCATTTCCATATCAACAGGTGTTTATAAGGGGCGAAGAGAAGTAGTTCATTTCCATTACCTGGGCAACGGAAAGCTTATCTGAACCTGAGAGGTTGGGCGAAGAATTTGATCACTTCTGCCGCTTCAGGAGAGGGACAGACACTGGACAGTTTTGTTTTGTTTTGTTTTTTTGTAGGCAATAAATGGGTTTTAAACTTTATTTCTCCCTTTGACTGATCTTGGTTTCAGCTAGGTATTTTATCCATCTGGTAGTAGTCAGCAGGACCTCTGAACCCAAAATCCGTCTGAAGGGGTGCCTTTCAGCAGGCTGCCCCTAGAGATGAGGAGGAGATGCCTTGTGGATAGAGGGGAGGCCCCAGTGGATGCAGTAGCAGAAGGTGCAACTTCACTTGGGAGCCCCCCCATCTGTGGGGCTTCCAATTTGGGAGCCCCTAGTGGGGAATTGGTCTAGGGTAAAGCACCTCCTAGAGGGGTTGGGCCTTCCCCAGAATTGGGGAAGGGTGGAGACACCAGAAGTTGCAGAATTAGCCCTCCGTGAGATATAAGACTGCTTAGAGGCCCTGAGTGGCCGTGTAGCAGTGGGCATTATATGGTCTCTTCCTTGAGACAGTGGAATATGTTACCAAGGAGAGACAGGGCTATCAAAGAGAAAGAGGGCTACAGAGAGGGTTATCGAGGAGAGAGAGGGACTTCAGGAGGAGAGAGAAACACTTCAGTATCACTCAGAGAAGCTGGGCAATGACCTATGAGATGCCCTTAAGGAAGAGAGGCAGTTATTGAGAAAACAGATTGTGTTCCTAGAAGATTCTGTAGCGGCAGTGAGGGGGGAGGCGGCAAGAGAAGCCGCGTTGCAGGACATTGTGGGGAGGGGGAGGAAAGAGTGGTGCCTTCAGCCCTGGAGATGGTGGAGGAGCCCAGGGGAGAAGAGGAGGAGGTGGGGTCATGGGCCAATCTGCCCAGGCCACGACCCCAGGTACCAGCCTCTACTGTATTAAAGGCCCACCTGGCTCTAATTAAAAAAATAAAAACCAAACAACCGTGGGCTCATCAGGACGAGGAGTCGCTCCCACCCCAGGTTGTGAAGCACTCCATGCTCTGCTCCTATACCCAGGATGAGCTGGTGGACATGAGCATCTGGTATAGGCAGAAGCCACTGGAATCTCTGCCTACGTGGCTTTTACGTCTCTGGAATATGGGGGTGGAAAACATTGTTATGTCAGGTACTGAGATGAGTAGACTGGCTTCCCTGATGACTCACTCTTCCCTCCAGCAGTGGTTGCAAAGTGCCCATCACGCCTCGGGGAATCAGGCACTTCTGGAATGGCTGTCAGCTGTGATCAGGGCAGTTAGGCCTAATCAGGGTAATTTACCATATTTACCCGCTAGCTGGAAAATGTATGCAGAGCTCCAACAGTTACTATAGGAATTGGGCATGAAAAATATCATCTATAATATGGACTCCCAGGGTCCCAATGAATTGTTCACTGTAGGAATGACAAATCTGGTGCTGCATACAGCTCCCACATCTGTCTTTGGGTCCCTAGTGACTACCCTTGCTCCCCACATAGGGCAACCCATAAGTGAGGCCACTTGTACTTTAGCCTATCAGGGAAAAGTTAAACAATAAGGGCATGAAAGGAACTACAGGCTATGACAGAAAGGAGAGGTGCAAAAGGCCCCGTGAAGGTCTTGAGGACCCAGATGTGGGATGGTTTGAAAAAGGCCGGGGTAGTGAAAGAAAAACTTGATGGGCAGCCCAATAGTCTTGTTAGAACTGTGGCACCACTTAAAGCCAGAGCAGCAGGTCCAGCTGCTGAGGTCCAGGACATGGAAACCAGAGTCAAGACCTCATGCCTGACCTGTGTACCTGCAAAACTTCTTGGCGGAAAGTACTCAGGATTCACCTGAGCCCTCACCCCCACAGGAGAATGATTGGGCATCGCGGTTTGACAGGGGGCATCAAGGTCCCCACCTTGGGGGACATGGAGGGGCCCAGAGGCCACATGTAGAATTAGCAATTCATTGGTCCCCTGTGAATGTCCTGATGCTGGCAGACACAGGAACTGAGTGTTCTCTGATTTATGGCAACCCTGAGCATTTTCCTGGGACCCCTGCTGTGACAGATGTCTATGGGGGTAAGGCGATTAGAATGAAGAAAGCCTAAATCTCATTGAGGATAGGGCGTTTACCCCAAAGGAGTATACTGTATACATTTCTCCCATCCCTGAATATATTTTGGGGGTAGATATCCTGCAGGGCTTGTGGTTACAAACCACTGCAGGTGGTTCAAACTGAGGGTATGTGTGGTAAAGGCAGTTCTGAGGGGTCATGCTAAGCACCCACATGTAGCTCTGCCTATACCTTGGCGGGTGACAAGTACTAAGCAGTATAAATTGCCTCAGGGGCACAAGGAAATTAGAGAAACTCTACAGGAATTGGAAAATGTAGGCATCATAAAGACCATTTACAGTCCTTTTAATTCCCCAGTGAGAAAGCTAGACAGTTCCTGGTGTATGACCGTGGACTACAGGGAATTGAATAAAGTCACACCCCCTTTGCATGCTGCTGTCCCCTCTATAGCAGACATTCTGGACACACACAGTCATAAGCTGGGCACGTACCATTATGTTGTACACCTTGCTAATGCCTTCTTCTCTACTGACATGGCACAGGAAAGTCAGGAACAGTCTGCCTTCATGTGAGAAGGCCAGCAGTGGACATTCACTGTCCTTCCACAGGGATACCTCCACAGTCCCACCATCTGTCCATCTGTCATGGACTTGTAGCCCAGGACTTGGCCACATGGAAGAAATTGCAAATGGTGTGGCTGTATCACTACATTGATGATATTATGCTCACGTATGATTCTCTTTCAGATTTAGAAGGGGCGGTTCCTAGACTGCTGCAACATCTGCAGGAGAAAGGATGGGCTGTGAACAGCACCAAGGTTCAGGGACCTGGTTTGTCTGTAAAATTCTTGGGGGTTGTCTGGTTGGGTAAAACTAAAGTTATTCCTGAAGCAGTCATAGACCAAGGTCCAGGCTTTCCCTACCCCTACCACTGTGGCAGTATTACAAGAGTTTTTGGGTCTTTTGGGCTACTAGAGAGTGTTTATCCCACACTTGGCACAAATTTGAAGCCCTTATGCTGGTTTGTACGAAAGGGCATCAGGTGGGACTGGGATGAGACATGTGCAGTTGCTTTCACTGCTAAGTGAGCAATCAAGGCCATGCAAGCCTTGACTGTAATGGACTCATCAAGGCCCTGTGAGCTAGGTGTTCATGTAGCTGAAGATGGTTATGGATGGGGTCTTTGGCAGTGGCCTGAATAGACATGTCAACCTATTGGATTCTGGTCACAACTATGGAAAGGAGCAGAGGTCTGGTACACCTTGACAGAGAAGCAACTGGCTGCTGTGTACTATGCCTTGCTGGCTACAAAGCCCATCATTGGAACAACTCTGACCAAGGTAATAAGCACCTATCCGATTGTGGGGTTGGTGTGAGACTAGACCCAAAGGCCATGGAGTGGCATGGCACAGAAGCCTACAGTGGACAGGGGCACATGTTTACAGCAGCATAGCGCCCTCTCTACTAGCCCCTTAAGTGGAGAACTCCAGCGCTTATTGGGGTCAGTGACCTATACTGGAGGAAAGCAGGAAGAGCTTGCTTTTGAGCCCTTGGTAGCTGTGACTCCTTAGCAGGAGGGAAAAGACCCTATGCCTGAAGATGCTTGGTACACAGACGGCTCCATCCATGGGCAGCCCCCGAAGTGGAGGGCTGTGGCTTTCCATCCTAAGACTGAGATGATACGGATGGAGGATGGAGAGGGGAAGAGCGGTCATTGGGCTGAGTTGTGGGCAGTATGACTCATGATCACCCAGGAGCCCTCCCCAGTAGTTGTCTGCACTGACAGCTGGGCCATCTTTCGGGGATTGACCCTGTGGCTACCGACATGGTATCATGCCATCTGGATGGCTGGTCACTGGCCCTTTTGGGGGCAAGAATTGTGGCAAGACCTATGGGCCGCTGGTCAGACTTTTACTCTATATCACGTGACTGGCCATTTGCCTTTGGCATCCCCAGGGAATGATGAAGCAGACACATTGGCCCAGGTGCATTGGCTAGAAGGAAAGCCTGCCTCTGGTGTGGTCCAATGGTTACATCAGTGTTTGTTGCATGTGGGGCAAAGGACAATGTGGGCTGTAGCCCGTCGGTGGGGCTTGTTAATTGACCTTTGAAGAAGTCAGCCAAGCCTGGAAGGAGTGCCTTGCGTGCTCTAAGAGGGACGTAAACCGAGTCCTGCAGCAACATGGGACCACAGCAAAGGGGCTGATACCCCTTGTCAGGTGGCAGATAGACTATATTGGGCCTCTGCCCATATCAGAAGGATATCAGTATGCCATGAATTGTGTGGACATGGCTACTGGAATAATGGTTGCTTTTCCTGCATATTGTGCAGATCAGCAAACCACAAAGAGGGGCCTAGGGTGTAACTTTGCAGCCTATGGCTGGCTGCAGGTGACTGAGAGTGATCAAGGCACCAAATTTACTGGACATGCGTTACAAGGATGGGTGCAGCAAGGAATAAAGTGGAAATTTCATGTACCATATAACCCTACCAGGGCAGGCATGATAGAGAGGTACAATGGTTTGTTGAAATCTGGCCTGAAGTTGGACACCAATAGTCTATGGGGATGGTCAGTTTGCTTATGAACAGTGTTATGGCGTTTGGATAAGAAGCCCTGAAAAGGAGCCTTGAGCCCTGTGGATATGCTAACACACATTGCTGCCTCTCCTATATGTGCAAACCAAAGAGGAGTTATTGAAACCAGGATATGGTCAGCAGAGCAACATCCTGCTGCCAGCCCCAACTGCATTAAACCATGGAGACACTGGTAAAGTGGACGTGGCCCTGGACATTTTGACTCATGGAACAGCGATGGCTGGCCCTTCTGGCACCTTGGGGAAAAGGCCTGGAAGCTGGCCTTGTGTGTATTCCTGAAATAACAGCAGAGTGGCCCCCAAAGATCATGGTAGTATACCCAAAATGTTGAGGAGGTAAGGGCATCTTATGGGGAAGTTTTATCTTTATGGCCAGTGCATGTACCTCCCGTAGCCCTATATATTGACCGATCTGTAACTCCCACAGGGAGAGGGGTGTATGTTTGGTATACTAGACCAGGATGACATCCCATTCCAGCCACTGTTCTATCATAGGACTACTCTCTTCATGTATCCTACCAGATGGAGAAGATTTGCCTATATGGTGTCATTAAAACATGTATCTTATCACCCTTAAGGTTATTTTCTTCTACAGTCCTTGTGGCCTGGATGTGCCCCCTGGCTCCAACTGCTGAACGATGATTGCTCCGAACTCTACCTCTTCAGCTACTGCCTGTGGAATGGGCGAGCTATGGACTTAATTTGCATAGGACTTTGAACCAAGCTGAGTCGTCTAGCTTGAGGATTATCACGATTCTATTACTGTTGCTATTGTATGTCATTAGTCTGGTTACAATGCTCCAGTTTTCAAGCCCAGGGACCACTGCCAAAGAGGGAGAACAAGTAGATTGTAAGGCAAGATTTCTGGAGGGGTGCCTTGTGGGTAAAATTGCAGTATTTCCAGAATCTCTTGCCTGGCTTTAGTGTATCTCCATATCAACAGGTGTTTCTAAGGCACGGAGAGAAGGAGTTCATCTCCATATCAATGGGTATTTACAGAGGGCTTATCTGAATCTGAGAGGTTGGGGAGAGGATTCTCTGGCTTCTTCCACTTCAGGAGAGAGACAAAGGCTGGACGGCTTTTTTTTTTGTAAGCGATAAACAGGTTTTCAACTTTATCTCTCCCTTTGACTGATTTTGGTTTCAGCTAGGTATTTTTGTCCAGGATTTCCTGTCCCCAGAGTTACAGAGCTATTTTACATTTGTGGGTTGGTTTCCTAAAGGAACTGGCATTAACTAATAATGTGAACCCAAGGAGTTCACTAACTTTTAAGGAGATATCTATTTACAAACATAAAAAGTTACAATATAATTTAATAAGTGTTACAGTAAAATAAGTTATATCAAAGTTAAAGAAGGGAACAGTTAACTCTGCCTCAGAAGAGTTCTTGAAATTAAATCACATGTGAAGAGAAGTTTGAAGGATGAATAGATAAAGAATTTATCAGGAAGAAAACGGATTATGTGTTCTCTTTGTATTTTATCAGGAAGAAAGGGATGATGCCTAGTAAAGGAGAAGTATGAGCAGCAGCATGAACACACTTACTGTACCCAGGAATATTTGGTGGTTAATTGTATTTGTGAGGGGAGTGGTAGGAGGTAAGACCAGAAAAGTAGGTTGGGGTCAGATGTGACGAAGGAGAATAAACATTATCTTGTATGCAATGAGTCAAGGTTAAAAGTGATATGGGGGAGGAGGATGGCTCAAGATGGTGGTGTGAGTAGGGTGGCGGAAATCTCCTCCCAAACCATATATATTTTTGAAAATACAACAAATACAGCTATTTCTAAATCCAGCATGATTATCATTTAAATTTGAAGGAGGGATTAAACAATTTCCAGAAAAGCAAAAGCTGAGGGAATTTGCCTCCCACAAACCACCTCTTCAGGATATCTTAAAGGGACTGCTCTAGATGGAAGCACTCCTAAGGCTAAATAGATGTCACAAGAGAAAATAAAATCACAGCAAAGAAAGCAGACCAACCAAATACTAACTAAAGCAAAAAATAAAATCAATTATCCAGTCAAAGGAAACACAAAAGAGTACAGAATAAAACATCTAACATATAAAGAATGGAGGAGGAAGAAAAAGAAGGGAGAGAAATAAAGAATCATCAGACTGTGTTTATAATAGCATAATAAGAGAGTTAAAGCTAGATGGTTTGATACTAAAGAAGCTACCCTTGAACCTTTGGTAACCACGAATCCAAAGCCTGTAAATGACAATAAGTACATATCTATTGATAATCACCCTAAATGTAAATGGACTGAATGCACCAATCAAAAGACACAGAGTAATAGAATGGATAAAAAAGCAAGGCCCATCTATATGCTGTTTATAAAAGACTCACCTCAAACCCAAAGACATACACAGACTAAAAGTGAAGGGATGGAAAAGGATATTTCATGCAAACAATAGGGAGAAAAAAGCAGGTGTTGTAGTACTTGTATCAGAACAAATAGACTTCAAAACAAAGAAAGGAACAAGAGATAAAGAAGGACATTACATAATGATAAAGGGGTCAGTCCAACAGGAGGATATAACCATTATAAATATATATGAATGCAACACAGAAGCACCAACATATGTGAAATAAATACTAACAGAATTAAAGGAGGAAATAGAAAGCAATGCATCCATGTTAGGAGACTTCAACACACCACTCACTCCAAAGGACAGATCAACCAGACAGAAAATAAGTAAAGACACAGAGGCACTGAACAACACACTAGAACAGATGGACCTAGCAGACATCTACAGAACTCTACACACAAAAGCAGCAGAATACACATTCTTCTCAAGTGCACATGTAACATTGTCCAGAATAGACCACATACTAGGCCACAAAAAGAGCCTCAGTAAATTCAAAAAGATTGAAATTCTACCAACCAACTTCTCAGATCACAAAGATATAAAACCAGAAACAAATTATACAAAATAAATAAAAAGGCACACAAACACATGGAGGCCTAACAACATCTCCTAAAAAATCAATGGATAAATGACCAAATTAAAACAGAGATCAAGCAATATATGGAAACAAATGACAACAACAGCACAAAGCCCCAACTTCGGTGAGACACAGCGATGGCAGTTCTAAGAAGAAAGTATATAGCAATCCAGGCCTACTTAAAGAAGGAAGAACAATCCCAAATGAATAGTATAAAGTCACAATTACTGAAACTGGAAAAAGAAGAACAAATGAGGCCCAAAGTCACCAGAAGGAGGGACATAATAAAGATCAGAGAAGAAATAAATAAAATTGAGAAGAATAAAATAATAGAAAAACTCAATGAAACCAAGAGCTGGGTCTTTGAGAAAATAAACAAAATAGATAAACCACTAGCTAGAATTATTAAGAGAAAAAGAGAATCTACACACATAAACAGAATCAGAAATGAGAAAGGAAAAACCACAATGGACATGAGAGAAATATAAAGAATTATTAGAAAATACTATGAAAATCTATATGCCAACAAGCTGGATAACCTAGAAGAAATGGACAACTTCTTAGAAAAATACAACCTTCCAAGACTGACCAAGGAGAAACAGAAAATCTAAACAGACCAATTACCAGCAATGAAATTGAATTGGTAATCAAAAATCTACCCAAGAACAAAACACCTGGGCCAGATGCATTCACTGCTGAATTTTATCAGACATTTAGAGAAGACATGATACCCATTCTCCTTAAAGTTTTCTAAAAAATAGAAAAGGAGGGAATACTCCCAAACTCATTCTATGAAGCCAGCATCACTCTAATACCAAAACCAGGCAAAGACACCACAAAAAAGAAAATGACAGACCAATATCTCTGATGAACATAGATGCAAAAATACTCAACAAAATATTAAGAAACCGAATTCAAAAATACATCAAGAGGATCATACACCATGATCAAGTGGGATTCATCTCAGGGATGCAAGGATGGTACAACATTTGAAAATCCATCAACATCATCCACCACATCAACATTAAGTGAAGGACAAAAACCACATGATCATTTCCATAGATGCTGAAAAGCATTCGACAAAATTCAGCATCCATTCATGATAAAAACTCTCAACAAAATGGGTATAGAGGGCAAGCACCTCAACATAATATAGGCCACATATGACAAACCCACAGCCATTATACTTAACAGCAAGGAGCTGAAAGCTTTTCACCTAAGACAGGGAACAAGACAGGGATGCCCAATCTCCCCACTTTCATTCAACATAGTACAGGAGGTTATAGCCACGGCAATCAGACAAAATAAAGAAATACAAGGCATCCAGATTGGTAAAGAAAAAGTAAAACTGTCACTATTTGCAGATGACATGATATTGTACATAAAAAACCCTAAAGAATCCACTCCCAAACTACTAGAACTAAAATCTGAATTCAGCCAAGTTGCAAGAAACAAAATTAATACATAAAAATCTGTTGCTTTCCTATACACTAATGATGAACTAGCAGAAAGAGAAATCAGGAAAACAATTCCATTCACAATTGCATCAAAAAGAATAAAATACTTAGGAATACACCTAACCAAGGAAGTGAAAGACCTATACCCTGAAAACTACAAGACACTCTTAAGAGAAATTAAAGAGGACACGAACAAATGGAAACTCATCCCACGCTCTTGGCTAGGAAGAATTAATATTGTCAAATGGCCATCCTGCCTAAAGCAATCTACAGATTCAAAACAATCCCTATCAAAATACCAACAGCATACTTCAACAAACTGGAACAAATAGTTTTAAAATTCATATGGAACCACAAAAGACCCCAAATAGCCAATGCAATCCTGAGAAGGAAGACTAAAGCAGGGGAGTTCTCACTTCCCAACTTCAAGCTCTACTACGAAGCCACAGTAATCAAGACAATTTGGTACTGGCACAAGAACAGACCCACAGACCAGTGGAACAGAATAGAGTCCAGATATTAACCCAAACATATATGGTCAATTAATATACAATAAAGGAACCATGGATATACAATGGGGAGATGACAGCCTCTTCAGCAGCTGGTGTTGGCAAAACTGGAGAGCTACATATAAGAGAATTAAACTGGATCATTGTCTAACCCCATACACAAAAGTAAATTCGAAATGCATCAAAGACCTGAATGTAACTCATGAAACCATAAAACTCTTAGGAAAAAACATAGGCAAAAATCTCTTGGACATAAGCAATTTCTTCATGAACACATTTCCCTGGGCAAGGGAAACAAAAGCAAAAATGAACAAGTGGGACTATATCAAACTAAAAAGCTTCTGTACAGCAAAGGACACCATCAATAGAACAAAAGGTATCCTACAGTATGGGAGAATATATTGATAAATGACATATCTGATAAAGGGTTGACATCCAAAATATATAAATAGCTCACCCACCTTAACAAACCAAAAGCAAATAATTCAATTAAAAAATGGGCAGAGGATCTGAACAGACACCTCTCCAAATAAGAAATTCAGAGGGCCAACAGGCACATGAAAAGATGCTCCACATCGCTAATCATCAGAGAAATGAAAATTAAAACCACAATGAGATATCACCTCACACCAGTGAGGATGGCCAACATCCAAAACACAAACAACAACAAATGTTGGCGAGGATGTGGAAAAAGGGGAACCCTCCTACATTGCTGGTGGTAATGCAAATTAGTTCAACCATTGTGGAAAGCAGTATGGAGGTTCCTCAAAAAACTCAAAATAGAAATACCATTTGACCCAGGAATTCCACTCCTAGCAATTTACCCTAAGAAGGCAACAGCCCAGTTTGAAAAAGACAGATGCACCCTTATGTTTATCGCAGCACTATTTACAATAGCCAAGAAATGGAAGCAACCTAAGTGTCCATCAGTAGATGAATGGATTAAGAAGATGTGGTATATATACACAATGGAATATTATTCAGCCATAAGAAGAAAACAAATCCTACCATTTACAACAACATGGATGGAGTTGGAGGTTATTATGCTCAGTGAAATAAGCCAAGCCGAAAAAGACAAGTATCAAATGATTTCACTCATATGTGGAGTATAAGAACAAAGAAAAAAACTGAAAGAACAAAACAGCAGCAGACTCACAGAACCCAAGAATAGCCTTACAGTTACCAAAGGGAAAGGTACTGGGGAGGATGGGTGGGAAGGGAGGGATAAGGGGGAAAAAGGGACATTACGATTAGCAGACATAATGTGGGTGGGGGCACGGGGAAGGCTGTACAACACAGAGAAGACAAGTAGTGATTCTATAGCATCTCACTATGCTGATGGAGAGTGACTGTAATGTGGTATGTGGTGGGGACTTGATAATGCAGGGAGTCTAGTAACCATAATATTGGTCATGTAATTGTAGATTAATGATACCAAAATAAAAAAAAGTGACATGGGGTATGAAGGATTGATTGGAAAGGGGAGAGCCTGGAGACAGGAATATAAAGCAAGAGGTAGTGGCAGTGGACACGAAGAAAAGACAGAATTGACAAGTATTTTTAAGGTAAAAGCTAATCCGGATAGTCGTGGTGGGTGGCAGGAGGGGGAGTGATAAAGCTGAAGGGGAGACAGCTTCTAACCTAAAATATTACATACTGAGAAATGTAGATGTTCTGATATCAGAAAGCAAGTATGGACTATTGGGGAGAGAGGGGTACTATAATTAGTTCAATTTTAAAATTAGTGAATTTGAACACTTTTCTGAATCCCTCAAATAGGTCACGGGGAATTATGGGTTTGGCCTAAAGTGTATTTACTTTAGGGTATGGGTCATCTTTTGGAAGCGAGGGTATGAGAAAGCCCTGAATTTAACTGATGATGAGTAGATCCCTAAACCGACCTAGCAGGAAATGCTATCTGTTTTTTTAAATCTAATTTTATTTATAAAAAAAGGGTAATCATATAACTCCAACAATTTTAAAAGTGTAGATAAAGTGTTTTCTCCTCTTTCTCAAGCAACTCATTTTCTCTTCCAGAGTAATCAATGTTATCAGATTTTTTAATATTCTTGGTATAGTCTTTACTCATACAAGCAAATATGCAGGAATCTTCCTTTCCCCCCTTAACATAATGTGTATACATAGACCCCCCTCAACCCCTGCCTTCCCTCGATCAAGGACATTTTCTTACCTTAGAGTGGCTCCCTCGGTCTTAATCACATCTCCATCCTTCAGATAAACATATTGTTGCTCCCCATCTCCTATTATTTCTTCTCTCTGAGGAGTCCGTGGAAGTTTTTTAATGCAACATGCAGTGTCTAATCACAAAACATGTAAAAATATATTAAGTCACTCTTTAAATGACAATTCAGCCTTTTAAGAGATCAACTTTCATAGAGCTAACACTTTGAATGGCTGCAAAAATACTAACATTAAGAGACAATATAAAATGGGATGAATTGTAGCAGCATATCTCTGGGATGGTAACTATTTCTTCTATCTCAACAAAAAGCTCGTGCCCCATTAGGTCTACATAAAAGCCTTTGTGTTTTTCTAGTCACTCCTATTTTAGACAAATATTTGAAAGTAGTTCTTTACAATATCAACTAGCTTTGATATTAAGATGGGTACTGAAGAGGCAGAAATAAAGAACCTGGCAACTTTTCTCTATGTAGGCCTATTGAAAAGTAAAGGCAGCGATGGCGTCATGGCGTCATGGCGTCATGGCAGAAGTTAATAAAAGGATGATAGCATAAAGTTCTTTCTGTGAGGGCTGAAAGGAAGCCCCAAACCCGGGACTAAGATATTAAACCATTAAAATAAATTTAAAGCATACTACCTCTCACTGACACAAAGAAAATCAATCAACTAATCAATCAATAGCATCGTGCCAATTTTCTAACCAGTATACCCTGTGTAGTGAATACAAGCACCATGACACCAAGGTGCTTAAAAAAACTATCATAGTTGGGGAAACAAAACTGACAAACAGGAAATAAAGAACTATACTCAGTACCACTTACAAATACTATATGAACAATTCTGCTAATAAAAGCAAACAGGAGTTCAGAGACAGGAAATACAATTAGCAAAGGATTCATCAACGTGATAGACATTGAGGTGTGACTAACAGGAAGAGCAGGATGGGAAAAGGTACAGAGACAGACCCGTAGGTAAGGGGAGCAGCATTAGTGTGGGCACAGGAAGAAGAATGAGCACGCTTATGAGCAGTGATGCAGTGCTACCAATCTGTCCAACACAAAGTACTGGCTAGGAAGATAAAGTGGGTTAAGTAAGATGAGCTCAGATCACAGAGGGCCTTACATTGCCTTTCACAGACTAGAGGAATTTAAATTTTTCTGATATGGCCACTGTATGCTCCTTAGTAAGAAAACAAAATAGGGTTAATAGGTTGATCAAGATAGCAATGGTAGGTGCAGAGACTGGAGGAGGAGAGATTAAAAAAACCAAAAGGGGATGACTGTAATAACCCAGCAGGAAGGAAATGAATATTACAGCCAGGATGGTGGCGATGAAAATATGGAGGGAGAAAAAGACATTCACAGAAGAATTGACAAGGCAGAGAAATCTGGCCAGTATAGAAGATAAAGGAGATAGAAATATTGCTAATGTAATAGACCTTCCTTCTCCAGCCCCAAATTCCATTATTTTGTAATTTAGAGGCTGGAGCAAAAAATAACATTCTGTTCTGGGAACTGACATTATACGTTAATGCTGTATTCATTATAGAGTGAGATGGTGAGTTTGTTTGTTTGTTTTTATTTTTACTCTGTGTAATTTGCCTTTATATTATATGGAGGTATTATGTTTCTAGTAATGGAATCTTTGACAGACACTCTTCCTAAAATACTTAAAATTATCTCAAAATTACAAAACAAGTGTCATACTATAAAACAACTGTGTCAGTTAAAAAAATTATTCACAAATATGAAAACATATTCACAGTAGCAGTCTATATAGGCAGGATGAAAGCAATCATATAATAATAGTTATTTTTTATAAAAGCATATTGACATATTCATGTACTATAAAATTCACTCTTTTAATGTATAGAATTCAGTGGTTTTGTAGTATATTCAAAGAACTATACAACCATCACCACTATGTAATTTTTAGAACATTTTCAAAACCCTTCAAAGAAACCTTTACCAATGGTAGTCACTCCCAATTTTCTACTTCTCCCAGCCCCTGGAAACACTTATTTACTTTCTGTCTCTATCATATGATTATTTTAAAAAGAGGAAACCCTCAATCATTTGTTAAGGTTTGCATAATGTGTTGTAATATCACTGAAAGTGCTAATTATTTAAGCTGATACAAACATATGGCATTGTTTATATATAATACTTTCTAACAAAAACACATTGAAATTGAGTAACATAGAAATAAACATTTGACTCCTAGGACTTATATGTGTAATACATGGCAAAGACCCAAATTCAACTGCAAAATAATAATCAGATAAAGAAATATGTACTATACTACAAGATTTACTCAAAACAAACCAAACCAAAACATTCAAGCAGCCTGGGCCTACATAGTCCTCATGTTTAGTATGTTTAGTAAAATTCTGGCTCCCTGTAAGCATCTAGCAATTCCCTAATTGTACACCAATTGTATTTTTAAATTTTGTAGAAAAGTTGCTTCGGAGTTACTCTGTCTTCCATAGAAGTCTTATAAGCGGCACTCATACTTTTGCTGTGGTGTATAAAAATACAGGTTGTTAGCACTGTAGTTGAAAATTTTCTGCCATACACTAATAATTAAAACAAAATAGACAATATGGAATAAAGAAAACCATAATAGAATGAAATGGAACAAGAAAACAGGTGATTAAAGGTTTGGAGAATGAAGAAATACATGGAATTTTGGGGGGAGATTCTGGAGGGTACCTTTGTATAATTACAGTGTTGAACTACTCAAGGTCTGTATGCAGCTGCATCATGGAAGATAACAAACCACTTCTCAGATAAAGTATTGAAATTTTAGTGGCTGTAAAGGAGTGTCAAATTTTTCCTTGATTTTCTTTAAATCAATCTAACAGGTAATCTATTATACAAATACTCATTACTTTGTATGGAACTCAAAACTATTTTGAATTTTTAAAAAGTGGGTCAACTATTCATTAAGAGGTGAATGGATAAAGAAATCATGGTATATTCTTACCATAGATTACCACTTATTAAGAAGGAACAAATTACTGATACATGAAACATGGGTGAATCTCAGAAACATGATGCTGAGTGAAGCCAGGCAGAAAGTGATTCATGCGCTTTCTATGTGAAATTTTAGAACAGGCAAGACTAATCTATAGTGCAATAAAGCCTATCAGTGGTTGCTGGATATGGAGGGGGAGTCACTAGAGAGGGGCATGAGGAGATCTATTTTTGGGGTGGTGGGAGTGTTCTTAATCTTGATTGGAGTGGTCACATGTTTACCAAACTATACACTTAAAATGGGCACATTTTATGTATGTAAATTCAAGCTCAATAAAATTGGTTGAGCTGTAAACATTTCAATTTTTCAAATTGACCCTCATGCTAAGAGTTGACCAAAGCTAATTAAGGACACTCAACATGTTTTTTAATTCACAAAATTTAATAGCCAGATAGACAAGAGAAACAAAGGTGAGGAAAGGTCAGACTGACTGAGAATGACGTCCTGTGGCATTCGGTCCCCGTGGATTGGAAGCAAGTAGGTAAAAGGGTAAGAATGTGAAGCTAGACAGCTTTTTATAATGGGCAGCCTGGTGGTACTGGGTGCTGTAGCTGAGAATCTTGGTGTCCCAACTGTAGTCTTAAGGCCTAAAAAGAAGACACTTGGAAATATTTAGAAATATTAGTTGAATGCATATGCGCATTCATTCTGTGAATCAATGTTTTTGACCTTGTTCTTCCTGTGCCTTAAACATGCCAGGTACACCCCCATTCCTGGAGTATCTCTGCTCCTGCAATGTCCTCTGCCTGGTATGCCCTCATCTGATATCTGTATAGTTTATTCTCTATCACTGTCCACCCTTGATATAATAGCCACTGCCCTCCACTTTATTTTCTCTCCCCTTTTTCTTTGCTTAGCTTTATTTTTCCTCATAGCACCTATTACCAGCTGGTCTATTATTTATTTACCATTTACCTTCCCTACTAGAATGAAAGCTCTATGAGAGCAGCCTCTTTGTTTCATTCGCTGCTATAACCCTGTGCCAAGAACAGTGCCTAGATATAGCAGTCTCTTGAACTTTTTGTTAAAAGAAAGAATAAATCTATGTATGTGGTGATGGGATGAGGGAATAGGAGAGAGATGGTAGTGTCAGAACTGAATAAAAATAGAAAAACAGGGCTTTTCCTTTCCTCTCTTGTTCAAACTGGGGGCCATATTCAAGTTTCATTAATTTCTAGAAGTACCATTTAGATATATATGGTATTCAGTAAATGGCTTACTAGCTTGCCTAGCTCTGTAACTGAAATAAATTATTTTGAAAACACAGTTTTCCTCAATGGGCTTAAAGAATGTTTTCTGTTTACCATTACTGATGCTTTTACAAATATCTCCTATGCCTCCAGCATGATCACGGTGCCAGTGGGTCACTACGATTTCCTGGATTGCTGTGTTAAATTCAGTCAGAGCTTGCTTTAAACAGCTGATATATTCTGGAACTGCTGGTTCTCCAGTGTCAATGAGGATTCTCCTGAAAATTAGATGGGAAATAATCACATTTCTCACACAGAGAATTTACATTACATAATTTAAACTACATAAATTGCTGTTTTCAACATGCTTGAAAACTAGAGGTTACTTTAGCTTAACTATAGTATTCTCACCTTAAGAAGTTCTTTGAAAAAACTTTCAGTTAAATGAAAGTCTGAACAAGTAATAGCAATGAGTATCACATAGCACTTAAATACAGCACTATTCCAAGGACTTTACATATTTAAATGATTGTTTTCCTCATAACAACTATTTAAGGTAGGTATTTCATTATTATATGCAGAAATTAAGCAACTTGCCCAAAGTTACTCTGAATAAAGCAGAACCAGAATTCAAACCCAGGTTTCTGGTATCAGAATATGTGCTTTTATTCACTCTTCCTTCAGGACCCTTTACGACATCCTCAAATGTCTCATAAATATGAAAGAATTTAATTCAATGGTATCCTTAAAGAAATCTAGTCTTCTGCACTGCATAGTCAACTTATGGCTGAAGTTTTACACTGGCTTCCTGAAACATGCAAATGAAGGTAGCAGGGAAGTCTGGGGGAAATGCCGGAGCTGTTTTATTTCTTTACTTAGACAATCTTATATTTCTCGGCTCGTGGTTGTCAACCTTCCTTATACTTTGTTTGCCCTTCCTCACTGTTTTATGGGATGACAGTGTTTCTCTATGAAGTTTTTCTGAACTAAAGAAATAAGGATGACATTTTCCTCCTTAAGAACCAATTCACAAACTTCTCGATTCATGCTGTTTCACAGTAGTATCTCCCTAATTCAGGCAGGGGAAGAGAAGATTAGTCTCTCTCAGAGACTTTTTCTGAGTCATCATACATTAATTCATCACTAACTGCTTCCCAATTACATACTGTGGGCCACACCTTTTTTGCAAGACAAAAAATCCTAAGTAACAGTATAAGAACAAAGAAAAAAAACTGAAGGAACAAAACAGCAGACTCACAGAACCCAAGAATGGACTAATAGTTACCAAAAGGAAAGGCACTGGGGAAGATAGGTGGGAAGGGAGGGATAAGGGGGAAAAAGGGACATTACGATTAGTAGACGTAAGGTGGGGGGGGGGTACGGGGGGGGGCTTACAACCCAAAAAAAACAAATAGTGATTCTATAGCATCTCACTACGCTGATGGACAGTGACTGTAATGGGGTTGGTGGGGGGGACCTGATGAAGGGGGTAGTTTAATAACCATAATATTGCACATGTAATTGTAGATTAATGATACCAAAATAAATTATAAAACAAAAACAAAAACAAAAAAACCTCTAAGTAACATTTGGAGCTTTCATATTTCTCTTTGATCCTTAGATCAACTATAGGGAGGTTTTATTACTTGTTATTACTTTATTTTACAGAAGAAGAAACTGGTCTTCAGAAAGGCTAAGTGATTTGCTCCAAGCTCCCCAGCAAGAAGTAGTGCTGGGAAGGATGAGATATTCAGACACAAGGTCCAGTGACTTCTCCATTCAAGACAGTGACAGTCTGGTGGACGGGGACTGCTGAGGCAAGCACCTAGAATCATTCTTCATGTGGCATAAATAAAACTTTAGCTGTAAACTAGAAAAAAGTTCTCAGTTTTCTCCGTAGCAAATATCAATTTCTGTGAATAGTTACTGCAGAGGATTAGATGATGTCACCTGTGTGTGGGCACACTGATTTTGTTCTTCATGGCCACAATGCCCCATGTCAGGAGGTCATTTTGCAAATCTGAGTTAGTATAATTAAGGGGAAAAGAGAAAAGTGCCGAAGAATCTGTACAGGTCTGCGACCAATTTTCAAGTGGCTGTGGTTCACTCAAGTGGAAACTGAAGACAGCTGTTGGCTGCACTAGTCTGAAGATCAAATTTGGATTTTGTCTTATCTGGAGCTATGAATTTGGGAGTTATTAATAGATAACAAGGAATTCAAGGAGGTAGACAAGATCACCTAAAGAGAGAATACAGCACGAGAACAGAAGAAAGACTAGGATTGCATCTTGAGGAACTCACACACTTAAAAGATCTGGTAAAGAGAATGATTCTGTATAGGAGAGCAGCTGAAGAGGTAAGAGGAAACCAGAACACGTGGTGTTAGCAAATCTAAGAGGGAGTCAACAGTATCAAAAGAAACTTTAGTTCAAATAACACTGTAATGGACAAATGGGTTTCGTGATATAGTACCTACCTGTGATTTCAGAACTGTTGTGCAGTGGAACATGTGGATACCATTATCAGAACCTCTTGCTGGGACCCAATTAATATTAATTTCTAGCAACTTGACTAGTACTTTATATAGCAAAAGAGTATCATCTGTATGTTAACTTACTCAAGCTCAAATGTATGGACTCATCATCTCTTCCTCATATATGAGTGATTTCACTGGCCATTCCACTCCTTGATTTATGTGGGCAGTGGTGTAAGATGAGAGACCATGAGTCTGCCCTTCCCTGTTTCACGTTCAAGTCTCTTTTAGCACAAGGACTTTGCTACACTGACTGTGACTGCAGTGTTTAAAGATACAAGTATGTATTTTTCATACAACATGGCCTTTAAATGTAAGCCAATTTTTTCATCTGGTTTTCAAACCGAACCAGCCATCTGATTCATCGCTGGGAGAAAAACAGGCTGTGTTGAACTTACTGAGACGGTACATTGATCTCCAACATAGTGTTCTAAAAAACTGTCTAGGGTAAACTTGACTATATGTGATTTTCATCTTACATGCTGACTGTAAAACTAATCTAAGAAAACACACTGTAAAGAGTAGGGAAATCCCATGGACTTTCTGGGGTGAAAGAGTCCCAGCCAAGACATTCTACCCTAGATATCAAGTTTTTTTTTCTGCTTAATTCTCTGTTCTCCTAGATTTTGGAGGCCCCATAAAGCTCTTATACCCACCTGACCCTGCCTTGTTTGTTCTAGACTTAACTTACTTGCTCCCTGAGTTGCAATACTTCCAGTTCCTCCATTCTGCTGCTTCTAAAATTCTGATTTACTGGAAAAATGCATAAACAGCAGATACTTCAAATGAAAACTTGACAAACTATACTTATTAAACTGTTTTTACCCATCAACTTTATTAATTGTAACAGCTGGACTGCACAGTTAAATTCTATGTTTAATGGGACCTATATCTTATTTTTACTTTGTATTACCTAGGGTATACTAAAGACTATACAAAACTTGATGTGCTTTTTGGGCAGTAAACAGTATCTCCCCATTTCTGCATAATTCCACTAAAACAGAATGCAGCTGAAGAAAAAAAATCTTAGAAATACAGGTAGGTTATTCCATTCATAAGATAAATAAGGCCACACAGAAGTGACAAAAAACAAAATTAGCTCCTCTTCCCCAAGGGTTAGGGTGTTAGTCTCTTTAAGTTTCACAGAATTGAGCCATTTGGGAGCAATGAAATGCTCTGCTGCTGAGTTAAAAAAAAAAGGCCTCAGCACAATTAATCACTTTCCTGAAGGGAGGTTATACTATGGGCAAAACACCAGGCAAAGTCAGAAGGTGAGCCAAGTGCTTCCCTGGATTCGTAACAACCCTACGCGAGCCGAATTTCTCAGCAGTTTACACAACGCCCACACTGGATTCGACATCAAGCAAAGTAAACTGGGTTTCAAAAACAGTAAGCCCCCCCTCCATCGTTCACCCTTATTAGCCGTTTTTAAGTTAGAATACGCGGGGTAGTCGTGACTTAGAGGCCCATAAGCGGAGTGTCTGGGAACGGTCCCTGGTAGGGCTGCTCGGGCGCAGGCAGGATGCCTTGCTCCCGGCTGCGGGCGCACAGCCTGTCCAACCGCAGCGCTTAGTGGTCGCAGCCCCACTCCCTGAGTCCCGCGGGGCTCTGTGTCAAATTGCGGGGATAGAGGGACGTTTACCTGGGGCCGATCCCAACCAAATAGGTGTTGGTGCCCTGCAGGGTCATGGGACCTGGATTACAGCCCAAGACGCGTACCACCCGCCCGGACAACTGCTCGATGCGCCGCAGAGTAGCAGCCATCTCTGCGTCAGCTCCCAGCAGGCCCGTCCCGTATCCGGTGAAGGAGAGCGGAACCCAGCAACTAGGCTTGGGAGGGGGCGGGGCATCGGTCACGTGACCCGACGCGAGCGGAGCGGGGTGGGGCTCCAGGGGCGGGGCCGTCGATCACGTGGTGCTGCGGGGGTTCGTCCGCGGTGATTGGGAGCGAGTTCTCGAGCGCTTGGCATCAGCCGGCTGAGGCCAGGCTGCATTTGGGCCAGTGCGGCGCTACCACTTATCGCAGAGGCTGGTACCTTCACAAGAGTTTGTGTTCAAGCAGGCGAGTTCATCCAGATAGACGAGAGGCATTTAGACCTGCGTCGTGTTGTACTGAAGTAAAGGGCAGGTTTAGGGTTAGTCACTGTTCAGCCCCGGGAAGGATTGCTCCCCAGGCTTGTGGGCAGTGGGCGGGGTTTGTGTGGGGGGTAACCTGTTTATCTTTACAATAAATAGTGGTAAATAATGTTTACTTAGCACTGACATGCGAATTGTTTTTTATAAACATCTCATTTCATCTTCACAACAATATTCAGAGGCAAAGCGTTTTTATGTCTAGTCTGCAAATGAAAAACGGAAGTTTGCGGCGGCAGTAGAGCTGTATGAACCCAGCTCAGCGTCTGAAGCCCTGTTTCTGGCGGCCTTGTCCCCAACTGGGCGGAATCCAGGAGCTTGCTCATACCCCCTCCTGCTATTCACCTGCCCAGAGGACTAGGTCTGTGAGAAGTTTTATGCCTGAGATACAAAGGATTTATTTTATTGGAGGAAGTCCTTTTCTCATTTGCTAACCATTAACTACCCCGGTATTAATTACTGTTCCCTGTTAAAAAACAATCGAGTTAAAATTTACCTAAAAAAAAAAAAAAAAAGAAAAGCACTGATCCTATAATAAGTTTCATCAACTTAGGACCATTGCTTGTAACCACTACCGCAAAAGAGACGCATCAGAGCATATCCACTAATCCAGCTACCCCTTTTCAGAACAAGGGAGAAATTGACACAGATAATTGTATGTGTTTGTTTTTGAATTTAGAATATGCCTTTTTAGCATTCTTTTTTTTTTGCAGGTATTTCTTTTTTATTTTTTACATAGTTTTATTTTTTTTTATTTTTATTAAGGTATTATTGAAATACACTCTTATGAAGGTTTCACATGAAAAAACAATGTGGTTACTACATTTACCCATATTATCAAGTCCCCACCCGTACCCCAGTGCAGTCACTGTCCATCAGTGTAGTAAGATGCCAGATTCACTATTTGCCTTCTCTGTGCTACACTGTTTTCCCCATGATCCCCCACACCATGTGTACTAAACATAATATCCCACGATCCCCTTCTCCCTCCCTCCACACCCCCACTCCCACACCCCTCCCCTTTGGTAACCGCTAGCCTCTTCTTGGAGACTGTGACACGGTTGCTGTTTTCTTCCTTCAGTTTTGCTTCGTTGTTATACACCACAAATGAGGGAAATCATTTGGCATTTCTCTTTTTCTGCCTGGCTTATTTCACAGACTATAATATCCTCCAGCTCCATCCATGTTGTTGCAAATGGTAGGATTTGTTTCCTTCTTATAGCTGAATCGTATTCCGTTGTGTTTATGTACCACGTCCTCTTTATCCATTCATCTACTGATGGACACTTAGGTTGCTTCTATATCTTGGATATTGTAAATAATGCTGCAGTAAATATAGGGGTGCATATGTCTTTTTGAATCTGAGAATTGGTATTCTTTGGGTAAATTCCAAGGAGTGGGATTCCCGGGTCAAATTGTATTCCCATTTTTACTTTTTTGAGGAACCTCCATATTGCTTTACACAGTGGTTGAACTAGCTTACATTCCCACCAGCAGTGTAGGAGGGTTCCCCTTTTTCCACATCCTTGCCAGTATTTGTTGTTCTAGTCTTTTCGATGCTGGCCATCCTTACTGTTGTGAGGTGATATCTCATTGTGGTTTTAATTTGCATTTCCCTGATGATTAATAATGTGGAGCATCTTTTCATGTGTCTGTTGGCTATCTGAATTTATTCATTGGAGAACTGTCTCTTCATATCCTCTGCCCATTTTTTAATCGGGTTATTTGCTTTTTGGGTGTAGAGGTGTTTGAGTTCTTTATATATTTTGGATGTTAACCCCTTGTCAGATATGTCATATACAAATATATTCTCCCATACTGTAGGATGCCTTTTTGTTCTGCTGATAGTGTCCTTAGCCGTACAGAAACTTTTTAGTTTGATGTAGTCCCATGTGTTCATTTTTGCTTTTGTTTCCTTTGCTTGAGGAGATGAGTTTAGGAAGAAGTTGCTCATGCTTATATTCAGGAGATTTTTGCCTATGTTGTCTTCTAAGAGTTTTATGGTTTCATTACTTATATTCCGGTCTTTGATCCATTTTGAGTTTACTTTTGTGTATGGGGTTAAACAATAATCCAGTTTCATTCTCTTGCATGTATCTGTCCAGTTTTGCCAACACCAGTTGTTGAAGAGGCTGTCATTTCCCCATTGTATGCCTATAGCTCCTTTCTCATGTATTAATTGACCATATACAGTTGGGTTTATATCTGGGCTCTTTAGTTTGTTCCATTGGTCTAATGTTCTGTTGTTGTTCCAGTACCAAATTCTCTTGATGAATGTGGCTTTGTAGTAGAGTGTGAAGTCAGGGAGCATAATCCCCCCAGGTTTATTCTTCCTTCTCAGGATTGCTTTGGCTATTCAGGGTCTTCTCTAGTTCCGAATTTTAGAATGATTTTCTCTAGTTCATTGAAGAATGCTATTGGTAATTTGATAGGAATTGCATTGAATCTGTAGATTGCTTTTGGAAGGATGGCCATTTTAACAATATTAATTCTTCCTATCCATAAGCATGGGATATTTTTCCATTTACTGGTATCTTCTTTAATTTCTCCCATGAGTGTCTTGTAGTTGTCAGAGTATAGGTCTTTCACTTCCTTGGTTAGGTTTACTCCTAGGTATTTTATTCTTTTTGTTGCAACGTTGAATGGAATTGTCTTCCTGATCTCTCTCTGTGCTAGGTCATTGTTAGTGTATAGGAATGCCATAGATTTCTGTGCATTAATTTTGTATCCCGCAACTTTGCTGAATTCAGATATTAGATCTGTAGTTTTGGAGTAGATTCTATAGTTTTTTTAATGTATAATATCATGTCATCTCCAAACAGGGACAGTTTAACTTCTTCCCTGCCAATCTGGATGCCTTTTATTTCTTTGTGTTGTCTGATTGCCGTGGCTAGGACCTCCAGTACTATGTTGAATAGAAGTGGGGAGAGTGGGCATCCTTGTCTTGTTCCTGATCTTAAAGGAAAAGCTTTCAGCTTCTCACTGTTAAGTATAATGTTGCCTGTGGGTTTGTCATATTTGGCCTTTATTATGTTGAGATACTTGCTCTCTATTCCCATTTTGTTGAGAGTTTTTATCATGAATGGATGTTGAATTAGATCAAATGCTTCTTCAGCATCTATAGAGATGATCATGTGAGTTTTGTCCTTCTTTTTTATCTGGTGGATGAGGTTGATGGATTTTCGAGTGTTTTACTATCCTTGCATCCCTGGAATAAATCCAACTTGATCATGATGGATGATCTTTTTGATGTATTTTTGAATTCAGTTTGCTAGTATTTCGTTGAGTATTTTTGCATCTATGTTCATCAGCGATATTGGTCTGTAGTTTTCTTTTTTTGTGGTGTTTTTGCCCGGTTTTGGTATTAGAGTGATGCTGGCCTCATAGGATGAGTTTGGAAGTATTCCCTCTTCTTCTACTCCTTGGAAAACTTTAATGCGAATGGGTATTAGGTCTTCACTAAATGTTTGATAAAATTCAGTGGTGAAGCCATCTGATCCAGGCGTTTTGTTCTTAGGTAGGTTTTTGATTACCAGTTCAATTTTGTTGCTGGTAATTGGTCTGTTCAGATTTTCTGTTTCTTTCTGGGTCTGCCTTGGAAAGTTGTATTTTTCTAGAAAGTTGTCCATTTCCTCTAGGTTATCCAGTTTGTTAGCATATAATTTTTCATAGTATTCTCTAATAGTTCTTTGTATTTCTGTGCTGTCCGTAGTGATTTTTCCTTTCACATTTCTGATTCTGTTTATGTGAATAGACTCTCTTTTTTTCTTGGTAAGTCTGGCTAGGGGTTTATCTATTTAGTTTATTTTTTCAAAGATCCAGCTCTTGCTTTCGTTGATCCTTTGTATTGTTTTATTCTTCTTGATTTTATTTATTTATGCTCTAATCTTTATTATGTCCCTCCTTCTACTGACTTTGGGTCTCATTTGTTCTTTTTCTAGTTTCGTTAATTGTGAGTTTAGACTGCTTATATGGGAATGTTCTTCTTTCCTGAGGTAGGCCTGTATTGCAGTATACTTTCCTTTTAGCACGGCCCTTGCTGCGTCCCACAGATTTTGAAGTGTTGAATTATTGTTGTCATTTGTCTCCATATATTGCTTGATCTCTGTTTTTATTTGGTCATTGATCCATTGATTATTTAGGAGCATGTTATTAAGCCTCCATGTGTTTGTGAGATTTTTCATTTTCTTTGCGTAATTCATTTCTAGTTTCATTCCTTTGTGGTCTGAGAAGCTGGTTCGTACAATTTCAATCTTTTTGAATTTACTGAGGCTCTTTTTGTGGCCTAGTATATGATCTATTCTTGAAAATGTTCCATGTGCACTTGAGAACAATGTGTATTCTGCTGCTTTTGGGTGGAGAGTTCTGTAGATGTCTGTTAGGTCCATCTGTTCTAGTGTGTTGTTCAGTGCCTCTGTCTCCTTACTTATTTTCTGTCTGGTTGATCTGTCCTTCAGAGTGAGTGGTGTGTTGAAGTCTCCTAGAATGAATGCATTGCATTCTATTTCCCCCTTTAATTCTGTTAGTATTTGTTTCACATATGTAGGAGCTCCTGTGTTGGGCGCCTAGATATTTATATTGGTTATATCTTCTTGTTGGATTGACCCTTTTATCATTATGTAATGTCCTTCTTTGTTTCTTGTGACTTTCTTTGTTTTGAAGTCTGTTTTGTCTGATATAAGTAGTGCAACTCCTGCTTTTTTCTTGCTATTAGTTGCATGAAATGTCTTTCTCCATCCCTTCACTTTTGGTCTGTGTATGTCTTTGGGTTTAAAGTGAGTCTCTTGAAGGCAGCATATAGATGGGTCTTGTCTTTTTATCCATTCAGTGACTCTGTCTTTTGATCGGTACACTCAGTCCATTTACATTTAGGGTAATTATGGATAGGTGTACTTATTGCCACTGCAGTCTTCAGATTCGTGGTTACCAAAGGGGCAAGGTTAACTTCCTTACTATCTAAGAGTCTAACTCACTTAATATGCTATTACAAACACAATCCAAAGGTTCTTTTTTTGTTTGTTTGTTTCCCTCCTCCTTTTTCTTCCTCCTCCATTCTTTATATCTTAGGTATCATATTCTGTACTGTTTGTTTATCCCTTGAATGACTTTGGGGATAGTTAATTTTATTTTGCATTTTCTTTGTAATCAGCTGTTCTATTTTCTTTACTGTGGTTTCATTACCACTGGTGACAGCTATTAAACCGTAGGAGGATTTCCAACTATAGCAGTCGCTCCAAAATACACTGTAGGGATTGTTTATGGGAGGTAAGTTCTCTCAGCTTTTGCTTATCTGGGAATCATTTAATCCCTCTTTCAAATTTAAATGATAATCTTGCCGGATAAAGTAATCTTGGTTCAAGGCCCTTCTGCTTCATTGCATGAAATACATCATGCCACTCCCTTCTGGCCTGTAAGGTTTCTGCTGAGAAGTCTGATAGCGTGATGGGTTTTCCTTTGTATGTGATATTATTTCTCTCTCTGGCTGCTTTTAGTAGCCTGTCCTTATCCTTGATCTTTGCCATTTTAATTACTATATTTCTTGATGTTGTCTTCCTTGGTCCCTTGTGTTGGGAGATCTGTGCACCTCCATGGCCTGAGAGACTATCTCCTTCCGCAGATTGGGGAAGTTTTCAGCAATCACCTCCTCAATGACATTTTCTATCCCTTTTTCTGGTACCCCTATCATGTGAATATTGTTCCGTTTGGATTGGTCACACAGTTCTCTCAATATCCTTTCATTCGTAGAGATCCTTTTTTCTCTCTGTGCCTCAGCTTCTTTGTATTCCTCTTCTCTAGTTTCTGTTTCATTTATTGTCTCCTCCACCATATCCAATCTGCTTTTAATACCATCCATTGTGATTCTTTAATGATTGGATCTCCAACCAGAATTAATTCCTGAGTTCTTGAATATCTTTCTCTACCTCCATGAGCATGTTAATAATTTTTATTTTGAACTCCCTTTCAGGGAGAGTCATGAGGTCCATATCATTTAAATCTTTCTCAGGAGTTGTATTCATAATTTTACTCTGGACCAGGTTCCTTTGGCATTTCATATTTGTGTATGGTGTCCTCTGGTGCCCAGAAGCTCTACTCTCTGGAGCTGCTCAGCCCCTCAAGCAATGTTGAGGATTGTAGGGGAGTGGTATTGGTGCCTTGGGGGAGGAAAGAGCCATTTCCTGGTTCCTGGCTGCTATGCCTGTGTCCACTGCCTGAACCAGTGGTCTGAGCACACAGATATAAGCCTCTGTGCTTTGCATTTTTAGTTGTGGTAGACAGATCTTCCCTCTGACTGGCCCAACACCAGGGTAGGGTTTCCCAGTTTGCAAGCCCAGTGGGGCTGGCCAGGAGAAAGGTGCACCAGTCTGCCTGTCACAGAAGGGGTTCCTGGAGCTGTGCAGGCAGCCAGGGAGCTGGAGCACCTGAAGATCGTGAAAGCTCCCAATCTGCTGGGCAGTGTGCACCCGGACAATTTTGTCTACCTGTCCTTTCTCCTGAGCAGTAAGCTCTGTGCAATCCTTGCCCCTTTAGCAGCCCTCTTGCTAAGGGCTTCTTTGTTAGGAATTCTCTCAGACTTCCCACCTTTCTTTTGTCCCAGAGCGGCTGGATATGGATCCCTGCTTTCCACAAGCAGCGGGAATCTTAGTCTCTCCAGGAATTCTGCCTGTCTTAGCTTTCCAACCCCCTAATTATGAGAGTATCATGCAAGCACCATGAAATGTAGATTTATGCTCCCAGAGCAGATCTCCAGAGTTAGGTATTCAGCAGTCCCAGATCTCCACTCCTTCCCTGCTCCATTCCTCTTTCTCCTGCCAGGGAGCTGGGGTTGGGAATGGCTTGGATCCCACAGGACCACAGCTTTAGTATGTTACCCTTTTCCATGCGGGCTGCTCTTGTCTCCAGGTGTATGCAGTTTGTTGCAGTCCCCTTTCCTGTTCCTCTTTGTAGAGTACTATTAGTTATATTTTCATATTATATGTGGTTTTAGGAGGAAGCCTCTGGCTCAACTCTCACACCACCATCTTTAATCCAATCTCCTAGAAAGGATCCCTCCTTCATTCTTTATATATTAGGTATCATATTCTGTACTCTTTGTCTATCCCTTGATTGACTTTGGGGGTAGTTGATTTAGTTTTGCATTTCCTTAGTAATTAACTGTTCTACTTTATTTATTGTTGTGGTTGTAAAGAAAATAAAGATGCAGCAGCTGAAAGTTTTCCAAGGAGAGGAGAAGCCCCCTTCCCAGGTCATGGAGCGCTCTATCCTCCTTCCCTATACTCAGGCTGAGCTGGTGAATTTGGGCTCCCAGTTTAGGCAGAAGCCCTCAGAGTGAATACCAGGTTGGCTCCTGCATCTGAGGGACTTAGGGGTGGATGGAATTGTTCTGTCAGGATCAGAGATGGGAAAGCTGGCTTCTCTGACAGTGCAGCCAGCCTTGAGGCAGCGATTACAAAATGCACATCAGACCTTAGGGAGTCACTCCCTCCTCGATTGGCTTATGGCTGCACTTCTTACTGTGTGGCCAAATCAGGGTGATCTACCATCCTCTCCTGTTAGATGGCAGACATATGCTGAGCTCCAACAGGTGTTCCTGTGACTGAACACAGTTATGGCTGGGGTTCTGGCAGGAGCTTGAATGAATTTTCCAACTTATTGAATTCTGGTCACAACTCTGAAAGGTGCAGAGATACGATACACTTTGATAGAAAAACAACTGGCTGATATAACACACTTTGCTGGCTACAGAAGCCATCACTGGAATTGCCCCAAGAAAGGTAATAACCACCTATCCCATCTTGGCGTGGGTATGAGACTGAACCCAAAAGCCAAGGAGTGGTGTGGCACTAATGCCCACACTGGCTAAGTGGGGTGCTTGCCTACAGCAGCATAGTGCCCTCTCTAGCAGCCCCTTGAGTGAAGAACTCCAATGCTTATTGGGGCCTGTGACATATAATAGTGAAAAGCAGGAAGAACTTGCTTTTGAACCATTAGTTGTAGAGGGTCCCTTTCGGGAGGGAAGAGCCTCTATACCCAAAGATTCATGGTCCACAGATGGCTCCAGCTGTGGGCAGCCCAGAAAATGGAGGGCTATAACTTTCCATCCTAAGACTGAGACAATATGAATGGAAGATGGTCAGGGAAAAAGCGGTGGGCAGAATTGCAGGCCGTGTCGCTCGTGATCAGCCAGGAGCCCTCCCCTATAGTTGTCCACACTGACAGCTGGGCTGTCTATTGGGGCTTGACCCTGTGGCTACCAAACTGGTACCATGACAACTGGCTGGTTAGTCACTGACCCCTTTTGGGGCAAGAATTGTGGGCCTGTGGTTAGACTAAAATAATTACAGTATACCATGTGACAGGTCATTTGCCACTGGCATCCCCAGGAAATGATGAAGCAGATAAATTGGCCCAGATACGTTGGTTAAAAGGAAAGTCTGCCTCTGATGCAGCCCAATGTTTACATCAGCGTTTGTTGCATGCAGGGCAAAAGACACTGTGGGCTGTAGCCTGTTTGTGGGGCTTGCCTTTGACCTTTGAAGAAGTTAGTAGAGCCCGGCATGAGTGTGTTGTGTGCTCCAAAAGGGACATACCCCGAGTTCAACAGCAACATGGGACAATAGCTAAGGGGCCTATACCCCTCGTCAAGTGGCAGATAGCCTATATTGTGCCTCTACCTGTCTCAGAAGGATATTGATCTGCCATGACGTGTGTACACAGCTACTGGTCTTCTGGTTGCTACCTGGAATAATAGCAGAGTGGCCCCCAAAAGTCACAGTAGTGTATCCTGAACGGCTGGATGGTAGGAGCATCTTACTGGGGAGTTTTGTTTTATCATTATGGCCAGTGCATGCACTCCCAATAGCACTATATATAGACCCTTCAGTAACCCCCATGGGTAAAGGAGTAAAAGTGTGGTATACTAGACTCCCCTTCATGTTACAGTCCTATCACGGAACCACTCTCTTGCATGCATCCTACCTGATGGACAAGATTTGCCTATGTTGTTGTCATTAAAACATATGTCTTATCACCCCTAAGGTCTTTATAGACTGGGAACTTTCTCTGGCTTGAGGATTATTATAATTTTTGTTATTAGGAACCTCCTCTGACTTGAGGATTGTTATAATTTTTGTTACCTCTATCAAAATCTTTTATCTTAATTTTTGTAATTATCTCTAAGTTGTTATCCACTGTTGTTGTTGAGGAATCTGGTTACAGCACTCCAGCTTTCTTGCACAGGGACCATTGCAGAAGATTGAAAGTGTGTAGATTGTAGGGCGAGAATCCTGGAGGGGTGGAGTGTGGGGAAGTTAGGGTTCCTATGGCCAGGATCCTCACTGAACTTAAACCACCTGATGGTGTGACTGGCCTGTTGCTAGGCTACCGCTTCCACACCTTTAAGCAATAAGGTATTATTGCACTATATAGAGAGCTCAGCCCAGGGCTATAGGCAGAGGCAGAGACACTATTGTTTGACCCCCACCAGTAGAACAAGCTGGGTAATAAACCCTTTAACCCCAAAGAACCTTTTGCTGTCAATTCTTTGGTCACATTGAATCCATAGTGAACTTGCCCCAGGCTGAAACCCATTGGCAAGACAGTGTGACAAATGTTGTTGCTTTTGTCTCAAAGAGGTACTTTTAATTGAAAAGTGTTTCAAAAACTTTGCTGAAGTTATCATGTCACTTATCCCCTTTTCACTGGGACAGCAAACAATATACCGTTTAAAAAATGCTTTTAATAATCATCAAAATTCCCTATGTCAAAGATTTTCAACTCACTGATATGCATTAGTATCCATTAATTAATGGCTTCCCAGGCAGGAATCTGCCTTCATTTCCCTTTTTAAAAATTCTCTACGGGAAATAGTGAACCTGTGAGAAGAGGGTGGAACAGTAATTTATGTGACTTGTTTACAACTCCATACTGTTATCCTTTAGCTTTGCATTTTGAATTAGAATTTCCCTTGTGCCTTCCATCTTAATTTCATTTAATCCATTGCCAAGCTATTCATTTAGCAAATGAAGGAATGGGCCCCCAAAAAACCAAACGGGCCTACCCTAAATTTAAATGGCTTGAATGGAGTCATACAATGAAACACGAAACACTAGAAGAGCAGTAATAGAGGGTGGGTAGTGAACTTGGTTTAGACTAGTTGAAATTGAGGTAATTTTGGGATATCCTGATAAAGTAATCTATAGACAGCTGGATATATGGGTCGAGCTCAAAAAAGAGAGCCAGGATACAGATGCAAAATTGAGTCCTATGAACATGTTTTAGCATGCAACTTGAAGTTTAAATTCTTCTCCCAGAAGTAATACCAAAGATTTTTGCATTCTGTTCTGTTACATTTACAACCATTTATCATCTACCTACAACATGCAAAGTATTGTTGTAGTCATGTGAGGGGGTGTATTAAAAATGATAGTTGGCCTTCTAGAGGCTTATACCAGGAAAGAGACCTACATCATAATTTAAAGCACATGTGGTAAATCCTGGATGAGAAGTACAGCTAAAGTGATGGGATTGCAAGGAGGAAGGCTAGATCAAATTGATTGGACATATTTGGGAAAGGATATATGTGGTGGGTTTTGAGTTGATTTCTTAAAGGTTTGATAGAACTTCATTGGGTAGATGTAGGTAGAAGGGCATTCTAGACAGTAAATAACCTTGAGCAAAGGCTTGGAAATGAAGAAATGTAGTATTTACATTGGGAACAGAAACCCAACAATCATATGTTCTTGGGGCATGGGTTTGAGAAGGAATACAGTTTGAAAGAGTAGGTAGGGCTCAGTTAATGATACTTTGCAAGTTCTTTGTATCAGAGTATTTATAATTCAGTAATCTTCCCTTTCAAACATGACTTGTTGCCCACTTGGATATGCTGTGATGTGAATTGTATTTCTTAAAAATTTAATTGATAAATACATAAAAACTTAAAACCTACTCAGTCTATAAAAGGAGCCTTCCTCCAATGTGATAGTTAAAAAATAATGTACTACAGTCACAATTATATAGACTGTGTAATCAGTAGGTTAGAAAATCCCTCATATGACTAACAGGTGATTTCGGTTTCATATTAGTATTCAATCATAAAGGCTTACACGTCTTTAATTATACTTGCTTTCAGTAACGAAGAAATAAAAGATTCCCAGGATGGAGATTTTCCAGAAGGGACTTTGAGTCAAAGAAGGCTTTTTATATTTGACAAGTAAGTCTATATTTTATGTTTGTTAAATTTGTTGACAAATGAAAACTTCAAATGTCTGTGAAGAGATCATGTACAGTGGGCAAAGGTTATGTATTTTGGCTGGCAGCCAGCTAGCCACAATGCTGAGTTGACCTCTGAACAAATTGGATTGAAACTGTCCTATTAGGTAGGTGGCACAAATTCTCTATGAAGCCAAATTTTGTAGACATCATTGTTTCTCCTAAGGTGGAGAAATAATGGAACAGTGATCGACTCTAGGATAGAGGTAAACTATCCTTCACAGAAGTTTTACAACTACGTGGTTACTGAAAGAAGCCTTCTTTATGAGGACGGCTGGCTATATTTATTACCTTGCTGTGTAGTTTTCTTTCTAGTTGGCATTGTGTTCTGCCTGATTAAATTATGAATACAGTTGACATATCAGATTACTGTACTGAGCCTGATGTTCTACCAATAATGCAGTTTTTGAGTTTCTTAGAAATTGTTTTTCTCATCTTGTAAAACCTGACCCAAAACGGCTACCGTTTTCCTTATCCACTCCAGATAAAGAAGGCTCTCTTTGTGAGGCGAGCAATTAAGAAATATACACATGGAGTGTCGTTAGATATTACAGTCTGTAATTTTAAGGAAATTATATACATTAAAATCAGTTTTCCCACTAGAGATACCTTACCTAAATAGCCAACATCTCTAAGCTTCAGTTTTCTGATATGTAAATTTGGCCAGTAATACCCTTCTCATAGGGATCTGTGAGGATTTAATGAAATAGTGTATGTAAAACACTTGACACATAGTAAACACAATAGCAGCTATTACTACTATCATATGCAGTTTTTCCTCCCTAGAATTAAAGCTTAAGAAATTACATTTTTTAGAATGATGTTAGAACAGGACCTGGATATACATTAAACACATCCAATATAATCATGCTAGGAATCTCCCAATATTTGTGAAACTTTTGTTTCTGGAGAACATACTTAAAACAGTACATTAGACTTTCAAACTAGCTATTTCTTCCATCTGGAAAGCTTTCTGATAGGATATCCACATGGCTAATTTCATACTTAAATGCCACCTTCTTAGGCCTGCCCTGACTGTTTAATTAAAATTGCAGCCCATGATGTGCCTGCCTCTCTACTCCAAATCCTCATCTCCCATAATGTGCTTTGTTTTTCCCACAACACTATCACCTTCTGATATCAAGTTAATTTACTTATTATTTTTATTGTTAATTGACTGTCTCTGCTCGGATGTTCCACAGGGATAGGGATTTTTGTCTCTTTTATCATTTAATATATCCCAAGAACCTAAAACTGCAGATGGTAGGTTCTAAATAGATATTTAATTAGTTCAACTGAACAGAACCTTCTGATTAAATCTCATCCTCTTTAACTCCATGCTTATGTTGTACATGATATCTTTCACTTTAAGATAAGAAGCTTACTGCAGGGAAATTCATGGCCTGTTAGATTGGAAAATTTAGATTTAAAATTACTTTTTCAATCATGTTGCCTGCAGCATTCTTGTTAGGAAAAGTATTTATAATGAAATTTTTTCTCTGTTTTTTTTCTTTAAAGAGTAAAATGCCTTTTAATATTCTGAAGTGTTTTAAACAAAATACTTGTAAGTGGTAAAATAAGAACACTAGAAATATTTGTGTGTGTTTTTAGTAACACTTTCCCTCATGTTTTTTAAAGTAATAGATTCCTTTAAAGTTCCTTATAGAACATATAGGGTGTTAGTTAGTCTACTGGGGTCACCATAACAGAATACCACAGACTGGGTAGCTTGAACAACAGAAGTCCATTTTCTCACAGTTCTGGAGATAGGAAGTCCCATATCAAGGTGCCAACAGGGTTGGTTTCTGGTGAGTCATCTCTTTGGGTTGCAGATGGCTGCTTTCTCACTGTATCCTCACATAGACTTTCCTCTGGGTGGGGGGGGATTGGGTGTCAGGGAGATAGATCTATGGTGTCTCTTCCTCTCATAAGGACACCAGTCCTATGGGATTAGGGCCCATCCTTATGACTTCTTTGGCCTTAATTGCCTCCTAACAGGCCTATCTCTAAATACAGTTACATTATGAGTAAGTACTTTAACATTTGAATTTGGGGTTGGGAAACAATTCAGTCCATACATATAGAAAAGAATGAAGAAGAAAAAAATTCATTTGTAATGCTATTAATTCCCCATATGAAGTCACTATTAAATTTTTTGTATTTCTCCAGTCCCATTTCCTTTGCATTTTCAAAGCATTAAGATCATACTATAGTATTTTTTCACTTAACATTCTTTAAAGAGAAGTCAAAGATTGCAAACTCAGATGCTTACAGGGGTCAGGCAGGCAGGCAAGGTTAAATAATGATAACTAATATTTATTGAACCCAGTGTGCCAAGTACTTTATTCTAGAGGTTTATATATATTATATATATTATCTTTCTGACCTTCATGGCAACCTTATGAGGTATATATATTCCATTATTACCTCCATGTTTCAGGTGAATAAAATATGTCATAGGTGGGTAAAAGAACATATTTAAGGATGTGTTGCCAATGGGTTTCAGCCCTGGGCAAGTTTGGTATGAATTCAATGTGACCAAAGAAATTGACAGCAAAACGTTCTTTGGGGTGAAAGGGTTTATTACCCAGCTTGTTCTCCCAATGGTAGGTCAAGCACTTCGTTTCTACCTCCACCCAGAGCACTGGGCCGAGCTCTCTGTATAGTGCAATAATAGCTTATTGCCTAAAGGTGTGGAAGCGGTAGCCTAGCAACAGGCCCGTCACATCAACAGGTGTTTTAAGTTCAGTGAGGATCCTGGCCATAGAAACCCTAACTTCCCCACACTCCACCCCTCCAGGATTCTCGCTTTACAATCTACACGCTTCCAATCTTCTGCGATGGTCCCTTTGCAGAGCGCTGGAGCACTGTAACAAGATTCTACAATAGCAACAGATGATAAAAACAACTTAGAGATAATAACAAAAATTAAGATACAACAAGATTTTGATAAAGGTAACAAAAATTATAATAATCCTCAAGCCAGAGAAAGTTCCCAATCCACTAAAACTTTAGGGGCGATAAGACACATGTTTTAATGACACCAACATAGGCAAATCTTGTTCATCAGGTAGGATGCATGCAAGAGAGTGGTCCTGTGATAGAACTGTAGCAGGAAGGGAGGTCCCTTCCAGGTCTAGTATACCACACTTTTATTCCTTTCCCTGTGGGGATTACTGAAGGGTCTATATATAGTGCTATTGGAGGTGCGTGCACTGGCCATAATGATAAAACAAAACTGCCCGGTAAGATGCTCCTACCTTCTGGCCGTTCAGAATATACTACTGTAACCTTTGGGGCCACTCTGCTATTATTCCAGGAATACATAGGAGGCCAGCTTCCAGGCCTTGTCCCCAAGGTGCCAGGATAGACAGCCATTGTTGCTCCACATGTCGAAAGTTCTAAGGCCACGTCCACTCAATGGAAACCCTGGGCTTTGGTGCAGTTGGTGCTCGCAGCAAGATATTATTCTGGTGGCCAAACTTCAGCTTCAGTGATTCTTCCTTGGTTTGTACTTGCAGTTGTATGGGGGGCAGACATATGTGTTAACATGTCTATGGGGCTCAGGGCTCCCTTTCAGGGTCTCTCATTCAATTGCCATAGCACGGTCCATAAGCAGACTGACCATCCCTGCAGACTACTGGTATCTGATTTTAGTCTGGATTTTAACAAGCCATTGTGCCTCTCCAACATGCCTGCTACAGTAGGATTGTAAGGCACATGAAATTTCCATTTGATTCCCAGCTGTTGCACCCATTCTTGCAGTGTATGTCCAGTAAAATGGGTGCCCTGATCACTCTCAATCACCTGTGGTTGGCCATAGGCAGCAAGGAGATGCTCCAGGCCTCTTTTGGTCATCTTCTGGTATGCACAATGGGTAGGAAAAGCAACCAGAAGTCCAGTAGCTGTGTCCACACAAGTCATAGCATACCGATATCTTTCTGATACATGTAGAGGCCCAATATAGTCTATCTGGCACCTGATGTGGGGTATAGGCCCCTTAGCTATTGTCCCATGTTGCTGTGGAGCTCGGTGTAAGTCCCTTTTGGAGCACACAACACACTCCTGCCAGGCTCTACTAACTTCTTCGAAGGTCAAAGGCAAGCCTCACCAATGGGCTACAGCCCATATTGTCTTTTCCCCTGCATGCAACAAACGCTGATATAACCATTGGGCTACATCAGAGGCAGGCTTTCCTTCTAACCAAAATATCTGGGCCAATTTATCTGCTTCATCATTTCCTGGGGATGCCAGTGGCAAATAACCTGTCACATGGTATACTGTAATTATTTTAGTCTGACCACAGGCCCATAAGTCTTGTCACAATTCTTGCCCCAAAAGGGGTTAGTGACCAACCAGTCAGTTGGCATGGTACCAGGTTGGTAGCCACAGGGTCAAGCCCCGATAGACAGCCCAGCTGTCAGTGCAGACAACTATAGGGGAGGGCTCCTGGCTGATCACAAGCCACACGGCCCACAACTCTGCCCATTGGCTGTTCTTCCCCTCACCATCTTCCATCCATATTGTCTCAGTCTTAGAATGGAAAGCTATGGCCCTCCATTTTTGGGGCTGCCCACAGCTGGAGCCATCCATGGACCATGCATCTTCGGGTATAGGGGCTCTTCCCTCTCAATAGGGACTCTCTGTTACTGATGGTTCAAAAGCAAGTTTTGCCTGCTTTCACTAGTATATGTCATCGGCCCCAATAAACATTGGAGTTCTACACTCAAGGGGCTGCTAGAGAGGGCATTACGCTGCTGTAGGTAAGCACCCCACTTGACTAGTGTGGGTATTTGTGCCACACCATTCTTGGCTTTTGGGTCCATCTTGTACCCACCCCAAGATGGGATAGGTGGCCATTACCTTTATCAGGGCCATTCCAGTAATGGCTTCTGTAGTCAGCAAGGCATGATATACAGCAGCCAGTTGTTTTTCTATGAAAGTGTGTTGTACCTGTGCCCCTTTCCAGAGTTGTGACCAGAATCCAACAGGTTGGTGAGTTCATTCAAGCTGCTGCCAGAGACCCCAGCCATAACTCTCTTTAGTCACATGAATATCCTGCTCACAGGGCCTTGATGGGTATATCACACTGAAGGCCTGCACAACCTTGACTGCCCGTTTCATTGTAGTAAAGGCAGATGCACATGTCTCATCCCAGTCCCACCTGATGCCCTTTCGTACCAACCGGTATAAGGGCTTCAGAATTTGTGCCAAGTGCAGGATAAACACTCTCCAGTAGCCTAGTAGACCCAAAAACTCCTGTAGCAATGCTACAGTTGTTAGGGGTAGGAAAGGGTTGGATTTTATCTATAACTGCTTCTGGTATAACTTTGGTCTTACCCGACCAGATGGCCCCCAGGAATTTGACAGACAAACCAGGTTCCTGAACCTTGGTGCTATTTACAGCCCATCCTTTCTCCTGTAAATGTTGCAGCAGTCTCGGTGCTGCACCTTCTAGACTTGAAAGAGAATTGGACTTGAGCATGACATCATCAATATAATGGTACAGCTGCATCATTGGCGATTCTCCCATGTAGCCAAGTCCTGGGCTGCAAGTCCATGACAGATGGTGGGGCTCTGGAGGTATCCCTGTGGAAGGATGGTGAAAGTCCATTGCTGTCCTTTCCACATGAAGGCAAACTGTTCCTGACTTTCCTGCTCAATGTCAATGGAAAAAAAGGCATTAGCAAGATCTACCACATAATGGTATGTTCGTAGTTCATGGCTGAGGGTATTCATCAAATCTGCAATAGAGGGGAAAGCAGCATGCATAGGGGGTATGATTTTATTCAGTTCTCTGTAATCCACAGTCATACGCCAGGAGCCAGCTGGCTTTTTTACTGGCCACACTAGGGAATTCAAGGACTATGTGTGCGCTTTATAATACCCACCTTTTCTGTCTCCTGGAGAGTTTCTCCAATCTGCTTATGCCCTCCAGGCAGTTTGTATTGTTTGGTATTAGTCAGCCACCTAGGCACAGGCAAAGCTATGGGCGGGTGCCTAGCAGGTCCCCTCAGAACCGCCTTCACCACACATACTCTCAGTCTGAACTCACCTGCAGTGGTCTGCAACCATAGACCCTGCAGGATATCAATCCCCAAAATATACTCAGGGATAGGAGATATATATACAGTTTACCTTTTTGGGCGTAGACACACTATTCCCAAAGGGATTTGGGCTTGTTTCACTCTGATAGCCTTACCCCTCTATCCATCTATGATACTGGATCACCTGGGGAACCGCTTAGGGTTACCTTGAATCAGTGAACATTCAGCCCCTCGGTCCACTAAGCCCAGGACACGTATGTTCACTGGGGACAAATGGATAGCTATTTCAACATGTGGCCTTCGGTCCCTCCCTGGTCCCTCAGGGAAGATACATTGACCCTTCCTTCCCCTCAGTCAAATGGTGTTACCCACTCATCTTCCTGTGTGGGCTCAAGTGAGGTTGGCTCACTCTCCAGTAGGAAGTCTTGCAAACATACGGTCCAGGCTCGTGGCTCTGTCTCTGACCTCTGCCTCTTTGGTCTTAATGGCTGGAACTGCTGCTCTTGTTTCAGCTGTTTCCATAGCTCTAGTAATATTCTATTTGACTTTCCATCTAATTTCCTTCCATCTGATCCTGCCTGTATTAAATCAACCCACACCTGGGTCCTTGTAACCTTCATGGGGCCCTTTAAATTCTTCTTGTCAGTAGCAGATCTTATTTTTTTTCTGGCTTCTAATTGCTTCAGCCTCTCCTAAGTCTGCTACTGTACTTGCTTATGGGATGCCCTCAGTGAGGGGAAAGAATGGCCACTAAGACACTCAAAGACGGATGTGGAAGCCATTTGAAGCACAATATTTCTCATCCCAGTAGTGAAAATCTCTTCATCTGGGCCATAATTCTCTGGACTATAGATGGCATTTCTTATGCCTAGCTCTCGAAATACCTGTTGGAGGTCAGCATACGTCTGCCATCTAACAGGAGAGGATGGTAGATCACCTGGATTGGGCCACACAGCACAAAGTGCAGCCAAAAGCCAATCGAGGAGGGAGTGGCTCCCTGGGGTCTGATGTGCATTTTGTAATCGCTGCCTCAAGGCAGGCTGCTCTGTCAGGGAAGCCAGCTTTCCCATCTCTGATCCTGACAGAACAATTCCATCCACCTGTAAGTCCCTCAGATGCAGAAGCCAAGCTGATATTGACTCCAAGGGCTTCTGCCTATACTGGGAGACCAAATTCACCAGCTCAGCCTGAGTATATGGACGGAGCATAGAGTGCTCCACGTACTGGGGAGGGTGCTGCTCCTCTCCTTGGAGAACTTTCAGCTGCTGGGTCTTTATTTTCTTTACAACCACTGGGTGTGCTTTCAATACAGCAGGGGCCAGTGCCTCTCACACCACCCCTTCATCCTTCCCCAGCTCCTCTATTCCTGGGACTGATGGCACCTTTCTCTCCCCTTCCCCAAGTGCCTCAACTGCAACAACCTTTACCTTTTCTACTGTGCCTCGCAGCAATGCTAGCTCAGTCTTCAGCAGATCTCTTACCTTCACCTCAGTGCTTTGCAGCTGGTGTTCTCATGCCACCTCCACCTGTGCTTCCCTCAGGAGTTCGTCATTTTCCTTGATGGCCTTTTCCTCCTTCAGAGTACCTGGCAGTGCTGCCATATCACTCTGTAAGGAATTATTTGCCTCTTCAATGGCACCTTGCTGCCAGCATTCTCATGCTGCCTTCTCTTGCATCAGTGCCATTTTCTTCTTTAGGGAATCCATAGAAGTTTGCAGCTCACGTTCTCATGCCACCATTTCTTGGGTCTTTTTCAGGAGCATGTCCTTCTCTTCTGTACACTGTTTTAATACTCTGGGAAGCAGCCAACCCACAGTCCCTGCTGCCTCACAGGCGCTCTGTCTCTCAAAAGACCTACTTACTATACCAAGGGCTACCTGTTCTGCCTCAGGTATCACCTCCACTTGCTTCCAGTCCTGGGGTGTTAGTCCTCTATGAGGCAGGCCACCTCAGAGCACATACCCATTGGGGGACAATCCACTGTCTCCTCATCCACAGGGGTAGTCCACTGAAGCACCCCTCCCATAAGGGCAGCCTGTCTTTCTCCTTGGTCAATAATGAACTCTGCTTGGTGTGCCAGTTGTCTTGCAATGGGTTTCAGCCCCAGGCAAGTTCGCTATGGATTCAATGTGACCAAAGAAATTGACATCAAAACGTTCTTTGGGGTGAAAGGGTTTATTACCTGGCTTGTTCTGCCAGGGTGGGTCGAGCACTAGTGTCTCTGCCTCCTCTCAGAGCACTGGGCCGAGCTCTCTATATAGTGCAATAATAGCTTGTTGCCTAAAGGTGTGAAAGCGGTAGCCTAGCAGCGGGCCAGTTACATTATCAGGTGGTTTAAGTTCAGTGACGATCCTGGCCATAGGAACCCCACTTCCCCACAAAGGACATGCAGCTAGTAGGTATCTGCATTAACACTGAGATGCATCTCTTGAAATGACTGCAGTAGGGTGGCTGTCTACCGTCGTAAACCTGAGAAATCATGTCCCATCTAGAGGGCATGCGCTCGCTGCTCATGAAGGAATGATAGTCAATTGTAGCAGATCTTTCAGTTTTTTGATAACACTGAAACATCTGGATTTTTATATGAAATGTTGGCAATTAGGAAAATTAAAAAAAAACTGTGAATCAGACAAATCTTGTCTGAATATTGCATTCAGTCACATTTATAAAATAGGGATAATAGTATATTATGTAAGTTTGATGTAAAAGTTAATGGGAGCCTTTTATATACAATATGTAGTTCAATGTCTGGCATGTAGTGTTAAGTAAATGCCAGCTATCATTAGTAGCATAACCTTTTTTTCCCGTCATTGCAAATTCTCTGTAAGTATGATCTACTATTTTATTTATTTATTTTTCATTTTGGTATCATTAATATACAGTCACATAAGCAACATTGTGGTTACTAGATTCCCCCCATTATAAAGTTCCCACCACTTACCCCATTAGAGTCACTGTCCATCCATGTAGGATTTACTATTATTTTTATTTCAAGAAATTATGTATTGAATGAGTACAGGTCTGATATAAAAAATAACATAAAAGAATGTTTAATTAAAGGATTGAAGTTGCATTTGCCTCTTACTATCAACCCCCTTCCCTTCTCCATATATAATTATCCTTCTAGCACTTGTCTTTTTCACTTAACATGTCTTGGAGATGTTCCAAAGTCAGTTTATACAAAGTTACACCATTCTTTTTAAAAGTTTCATGATGTATTCTTTAGTATTGATGTACCATAATTTATTGAACTAGGCCTCTTAATTGTCATTTAGGTAGTTTTCAGTTTTTTGCTATTATAAGAAAGGTTCTGCAAAGAGCATATATCTTTGTGTATATGTGTATTTGTGAATATTGCCTTAGGCTTGATTCTTAGAATTACTGAATCAAAAGCATACTAAGAATTTTCACAGCTATTACACCTTTTTAAAATATATTTTTTGTATCTTTGTAACATTCCATTTTATGAATCTATCATTATTTGCCAATTATATATATTGACACATTTAGATTGTTTCCATTTTTTTGCCATTATAAATGGTCCTGTAGTAAATATCTTTCTGAGTAGCTTGTATTTTTTAATATACAGCTCACAAAATAGTCTGAGAGGACATTGTCAACAGTAAATCTATTTCTGAGACTTTATTTTCTTAAAGCTATTATAAGAACTATATTTAGTGGTAATATATTATTTTTAGAAAAATGGGGCTTGGGTAAAGTCATTATAAAAAATTATAATTTTTTAATAGTATACTCAAGATTTTTAGAATCCTGTATGTATGTTTCATTTTAGGTGGTGTCATCTCTAATGAAGATCATTGTGAAGTAGAAGACTGAATAAAGCCTTTTAACATAGGGCCAGGTTAGACATTTAGAAAAGGAAGTTAAAATTACTTAGGTTTCAATGTTCCATTTTCCTAATATTATTCTTTCTCAAAATAAATTAAGGGAGTAGAAATTAAAATTCAGTGCTGTACTAAAGGATACACTAATATTTGTCCTAGTGACTTTTTTTCTTTTTGTAGGCGAGAAGGTAGATAACCAAAAGCTATAGTGATTCATAATGAAATATACCAAGTTGAATTTTATGATGTCAGTTCTTGGCATTATAATCTATATAATTGATTTAATTGTGGACATCTGGGTATCTGTCAGGTTTTTCCATGAAGGACAGTATGTTTTTGGTGTTTTAACAGTAAGCTCTATGCTCTTTGGAACACTTGTGGTCCAGTGTTTTAGTTATTCTTGGTTTAAGGCTGATTTAAAGAAAGCAGGCCAAGAAAGTCAGCATTGTTTCCTTCTACTTCATTGCTTGCAAGGAGGAGTTTTTACCAGGTGAGCATACATTTTTGATCATTAACACTCTTTATCTTTAATCCAAACAGAAAGTTCCTTTCTGAATCTGGGTAGTGAAATGTACAAAGGTCCTCTTTTTTTCATATAGAGCAAAGGTTACTCTCCTCTCACTATCAGTGCTTACATAAGTCATTGCTGTACTGTCAGAATTTTCTAGGCTTTTTAATAGAATGCTTTAATTTACCAAATTAAGTTACTTTTCCTGATATGTACTCTTTGTGGATGGAAAAAGACTCACTTCTTTGTCTTGTGACTCTTATTTCCTATTTTATATTTGAAGCCTGATTATGTAAATATAGTCCATCACATGCATCATAGTCCTTGTTTTTTTTTAAGTTACTTATATCACTTATTTAATGATATTTATAATCAAATTTATAAATTTGTAAATAAAATCATTTATAAATCAAATTTTTGCTGCAATAATGCAGTAGCCATGTGGTTGCTAAGTACAGAACTAAAAACAACCTTAAGAGTCATGCTGTTTAAAACCTTATTTTATACTTAAAAGAACTAGGATCTACATAGGCCCTGAAAATTCTATGATTCTCCGTATACCTAATTTCATATGATCTTTTCATTATTACCTTAAGTGATTTAATTCTATGAAAAACTGTATATATATTAGAAGTAAAGAGAAAAGTTAAAGACAAATATTAAGAGGGTAACATACCATTTTGTTAGATTTTGAATTTGGGCTCCTTCAGCAGCCATCTTTCTTGAGAGATATTTTAATGGCTATAGAATTTTAGATGAGTAGTTATTTTCTCTCTGCATATTACATTCTTTTATCTTTTGGTTTCCACTGATGCTCTTGAGGAGTTAGATGCCAGTTTTACTGCTCTTCTAAAGGTATTTTGTCTTTTTTTTT
>JAQQAC010013450.1:3134759-3170414 GCA_029783875.1 Phataginus tricuspis
AGGAATTTTTCTGCTAGTCCGTTCACGACGCCATATTCCCGGAAGTCCTCTATTTTGTCTTTTTCATTCTTGTGGCTCTTACAGTTTTTCTCCTTGTCTTTGGGTTTCTATAGCTTGTAATGTATCTAGGTGTAGATTTATTTTTATTTCTCTTGCTTGGGGTTTGCTGGTCCTCTTAATTCTGTGATTATCTTCCAAAGGTTCTGCATAATTCTCAGCCATTGTCTTTTCTAACATTTTCTTTACCCCATTTCTGGGACTCCAAGCAAATGTAAGTTAGACCCTCTCACTGTATCTAGCATGGATGATAATGTATTAGATGTTTAAAGTTTTTATTTTTTGACTCTCCGTGGTACATTTGGTGTCATTTTTTCACAAGTCCTTATTTCACTAGTACTTTCTTTTGCTGTGGCCAAAGTGTTATTACATCCAACCACTGAGTTTAAAAAATTTTGACTATTAAACGTTTTATTTTTAGAAGCTCTATTTGGTTCTTTTCATGTCTGCTATGTCACTTTTTAGTTTCTTGTTTACTGCAGGTAGCTTCAAATTGCCATTTATATCTTTAATCATAGTAAGCATAGTTGTCTTGTTTGTGATTCTTATATCTGAAGCCTTTTCAGGTTTCTTCTAACTGGCTATGCTTCTCCTATTGAGTACTCATGTGCTTTGTTTTCCTGTTTGCCTGGTAGCAGTGATTATGTTCTGGTCATTGCCCTTGAAAAATTATTTGTGGGAACTTCACGAAGCCCTTTCTAGAGACTTTCTTTTATTCCTAGATGATGTATAGAGGTTCTTTCAGATGGAGTCTATACTTAAATTCATGGCTTGAGGTTACCTGGCCTACATAGGTTATGTGTATCTGGGATGCAACTCTGTTCAAGAAAAGTCTGTGTCAACAATATACCAATTTTAAATCAAATTAGACATACAATTTTACATAAAATAAAATGCACATATTTTAAGTATACCATTATAAATGGCATCTTGACAATTTTGAGTCACTAAGTCTTTCAATTCATGAACAGGTTTTTCTATTTATTTAGACTTTCTTTAATTTCCTTCAGCAATGTTTTGTAGTTTTTAATGTATGTGTATTTTTTATTTCAATTTCTGATTTTTCATATCTGATATATAGAATTATAGTTGGTTTTTCTTTTATCCTATGACTTTACTAGACTCACTTATTCTAGGAGCTTTTTTTGTAGACTTCTTAGGGTTCTTTACATAGATAATTACATCATTCGCAGATAAAGAAACAATACTGTCTGTAGTACAGAGAAGACAATTAATGACTCTGTAGCATCTTACTGTGCTGATAGTGACAACAATAGAGAGGATAAGGACTTGACAATATGTGTGAGTGTTGAAACCACTGTGTTGTTTATGTGAAACCATCAGAGGATTGTATATCAATGATACTTTAATTAAAAAAAGGAAAGAAACCATACTGTCTTGATTACTATAGCTTTATAATACTTCTTGAAGTCAAGTATGTTTTCCCCATTTAATGTAAATTTCATTTTGAGAGCAGTTCCAGTTTTACAGCAAAATTGAGCATTAAGTACAGAGCTCTCACATATCACCAAGTCCCTATCCGCACACCCTGCCCTACTAGTACTTTCCTAATCAGAATGGTGCATTTATGACAGTAGATTTACTTATATTGACACATCATCATCACCCAAAGTCCACAGTTTACATTAGAGTTAACTCTTGGTGGTGTACATTCTGTGAGTTTTGACAAATGTCTCATGACATGTATCCACCATATAGTGTCATATAGAATAATTTCACTGCCCTAAAAATCCTACTTAACTCCTGGCAACCACTAACCTTTTTGCTATTTCTCTTGTCTAGCCTTTCCCAGAATGTTATATAGTTGGAATCATAGAGTATATAGCCTTTTCAGATGGACTTCTTTCACATAGTAATATACATTTAAGCTTCTTCTATATGTTTTCATGGTATGATAATTTCTTTTAGAACTAAATAATATTCCATTGTCTGGATGTGCTACAGGTTATTTATCCTTTTACCTACTGAAAGACATCTTGATAGTGTCCAAGTTTTGGCAGTTATGAATAAAGCCACTGTGAATATCCATGTGTAGATTTTTGTGTAGACATAAGTCTTCACTCATTTGCATAAATAACAAAAAGTGTATTGTTTGGATCATATGGTAAGACTATGTTTAATTTGTAAGAAAATGCCTAACTGTTTTCCAAAGTTGCCGTACCATTTTGCACTCTCACCAGCAGTGATTGAGGGTTCCTCTTTCTCTGCATTCCTGTCACAATTTGAATGTCAGTATTCTGGATTTTGGTCATTCTACTAGGTGCATAGTAGTATCTTTGTTTTAATTTGCATTTCCCTAATGACATATGTTGTGGAGCATCTTTTCATATGCTTGCTTGTTAATCCATATATCTTCTTTGGTGAGGTGTTTTGCCATTTTTCATTGGATTGTTAATTTTTTTATTATTGAATTTTAAGAGTTCTTATATATTTTGATTAACAGTATCAGATATATCTTTTACAAGTATTTTCTCCCAATCTGTAGCTTTTCTTCTCATTATGTTGACATATCTTAACTTTTAATCTCTATGTGTCTTTATATTTAAACTGGATTTCTCCTAGACAATATATAGTTGGGTCTTATTTTTTTAATTGAAATATAGTTGATATACAATATTATATTGGTTTCAGGTTTACAACATAGCAATTCAACAATTATGCACATTACCAAACACTCAGCACAGTAAGTGTAGTCACCATCTATCAACAGAGATGTTACAGTATTATTGACTATATTCCCTATGCTCCACTTTCATCCCTGTGATTTATTTTATAATTGAAAATTTGTACCTCTTCATCCCCTTCACCTACTTTGCCCATCCACCTGCCACCACCCCTATGGCAACTACTAATTTGTTCTCTGTGGTTATGAGTCTATTTCTATTTTGCTTGTTTTATTTCTTAGATTCCACATATAAGTGAAATCATACATTTTTTGTCTTTGTCTGACTTATTTCACTTAGCGTAAAGCCATGTAGGTCCATCCATGTTGCTGCAAATGGCAAGATTTCATTCTTTCTTTTAGCTGAGTAATATACCATTGTGTATATGTTCCACATCTTTAACCATTCATTTACCAATAGACACTAGGTTGCTTCCATATTTTGACTATAGCAAATAATGCTATGATAGCATGGGAGTGCATATATTTTTGAATTAGTGATTTTGTTTTCTTCAGGTAAATTCCCAAAAGTTGAATTATTGGGTTGTATGGTATTTCTATTTTTAATTTATTGAAAAACTTCCATACTGCTTTCCATGGTGACTGCACCAATTTACATTCCCACCAACAGCATATGAGGGTTACCTTTTCTACACACCCTAAGTAACAGTTGTTATTTCCTGGGTTGTTTTTTGTTTTGTTTTGTTTTATTTTGTTTTTTTGATATTAGCCCTTCTGACTGGTGTGACCTGATATGACATTGTGGTTTTGATTTGCATTTCCCTGAATATTAGTGATGTTGAGCATCTTTTCATATGTGTATTGGCCAGCTGTCTATTCGCTTTGGAGAATGTCTATTCAAGTCCTCTGCCCATTTTTAATCAGATTATTTGTTTTTTTGATGTTGAGTTATGAGTTTTTTGTATGTTTTGTATGTTAGCCCTTTGTTGGTATATATCATTTGCATATATCTTCTTTTGTTCAGTAGGTTGCCTTTTTGTTTTGTTGATGGTTCCCTTTGCTGTGTAGAAGCTTTTTAGTTTGATGTTGTCCCACTTGTTTATTTTTGCTCTTTTTCCCCTTGTGCGGGAAGACATATCCAGAGAAAGATTGTTAGTACTGATGTTCAAGAGTTTACTGCTTATGTTTTCTTGTAAGAGTTTTATGATTTCAGGTCCTATATTTAGGTCTTAAATCCATTTTAAATTTATTTTTGTGTATGGTGTAAGATAGCGATCTAGTTTCATTCTTTTGCATGTAGCTGTCCAGTTTTCCCAGCACCATTTATTGAAGAAACTGTCTTTTCTCCATTGTATATTCTTGCCTCATTTGTCATATATTAATTGACCATATAACCTTTTTTTTTTTCTGGGCTCTCTATACTGTTCCATTGAGTTATGTGTGGATTTTTGTACCAGTACCATACTGTTTTGATTATTGTATCTTTGTACTATAGTTTGAAGTCAGAGACCATGATAACTCCAGCTTTGTTCTTCTTTCTCAAGATTGCTTTGGTTATTTGAGTCTTTATTGGTTTCATACAGATTTTATCATTATTTGCTCTAATTCTGTAAGAAATGCTGTTGGTATTTAAATAGAGATTGCAGATTTCTTTGGGTAGTTGGCCATTTTAACAATATTAATTCTTATTCATGAGCATGGAATATCTTTCCATTTATTTGTGTCATCAGTTTCTTTCATCAGTGTCATAGTTTTCAGAGTACAGGTCTTCTACCTCTTTGGTTAGACATTTTATAATATTTGGTGCAATTGTAAAAATATTTTTTCTTTATTTTTCTGCTAGCTTGTTATTTGTATATAGAAAAACAGATTTCTGTATATTGATTTTGTATCCTGTGACTTTACTGAATTTATTTATTCTAATAGCTTTTTGGTGAAGTCGTTAGGGTTTCCTATATGTAGTATCATGTCTGTAAATTGTGACCATTTTACTTCTTCCTTACTGTTTTGGATGGCTTTTATGTATTTTTTCTTGTCTGATTGCTGTGGCTAGGACTTCTAGTACTATGTTGAATAAAAGTGGTGAGAATGGGAACCCTTGTTTTGTTCCTGATCTTCAGGAAAAGCTTTCAGATTTTCAGCATTGAGTATGTGAACTATGGGTTTGTCATATATGGCCTTTGTTACATTTAGACCTATTCCCTCTTTGTCCATTTTTTGAGAGTTTTTATCATGACTGAATGTTGATTCTTGTCAAATGCTTTTTCAGCATCTGTTGAGGTGACTATATAGTTTTAAATCCTCCCTTTTGTTAATGTGGTGTATTACATTGATTAATTTGTGTATATTGAACCATTATTGCATCCCTGGAATATATCCAATTTGGTTGTGGTTAATGATCCAGTTTCCTAATATTTTGTTGAAGATTTTTGCATCTGTGTTCATTAGGCATATTGGTATGTAATTTTGCTTTTTTTTGTAGCATCTTGTCTGGTTTTGATGTCTAGGTGATGCGGCCTCATAGAATGAATTTGGATGCTTCTCTACCTCTTCAATTTTTTAGAATAGTTTGAGAAAGCTATGTCTTAACTCTTCTGTAAATGTTTGATAGAATTCACCTGTGAAGCTATCAGGATATGGGGTTTTGTTTGCTGGAAGCTTTTGATTACTGATTCAACTCTTTTACTAGTAATTGCACTCTTCAGATTTACTATTTTTTTGGTGTTACTTTCAGAAGATTGCATGTTTATAAGATTTTGTCCATTTCTTCTAGATTGTCCAATTTGTTGGCAGATAATTTTCATAGAATCTCTTATAATTGTATTTCTGTGGTGTCAGTTGTGACTTCTTTTGTTTCTGATCTTGAGTCTCTTTTTATTGATGAGTATAGCTAAAGGCTTATCAATTTTGTTTATCTTTTCAAAGAACCAGCTCTTAGTTTCGTTAATCTTTTGGATAATTTTTTTAGTCTCTATTTCATTTATTTCCACTCTGATCCTTATTATTTCCTTCCATGTACTAACTTTGGGCTTTGTATGTTCTTTTTCTAGTTCCTTTAGGTATAGGGTTAGATTTTCTCATTGAGATTTTCCTTGCTTCTTGAGGTAGGTCTGTATGCCTGTAAATTTACTCTTAGAACTGTTTTTGCTGCATTCCAACTATTGTGTGTGTTTCTATTTTATTATCCTCCAAGTATTTTTTTATTTCCTCTTTGATTTCTTCTTTGACCCATTGGTTGTTTAGTAGCATGCTGTTTAGCCTCCATGTGTTTGTGTTTTTTCCAGTTTTTTTCTTTTAACTGATTTCAGTTTCATTCTGTAGTGATCAGATAAGATGCTTGGTATGATTTAAATCTTCTTAAATTCATGGAAGCTTAACATGTGATCTATCCTGTAGAATGTTCCATGTGAACTTGAAAGGGATGTGTAATGTGCTGGCTTTGGATGGAATTTTCTATATATGTCTATTAAGGCTGTTTGGTTTAATGTGTTCTTCAAGGCCACAGCTTCCTTATTGATTTTCTGTCTGGATGATGTATGTAAGACCCCTAGTATTATTGTGTTACTGTTAATATCTCCCTTTTTGTCTGTTAATACTTGCACAATTAGTTGCTCCTTTGTTAGGCACATAGATATTTACAATTGTTGTATCTTCTTGTTGGACTGACCCTTAAATCATTGTTTAATGTCTTCCTTGATCTCGTTACAGTCTTTGTTTGAAAAGTCTGTTTCATCTGATATAAGTACAGCTATTCCAGCTTTTTTCATTTCTATTTGCATGGAATATCTTTTTCCATTCCTTCAGTTTAAGTCTGTGTGTCTTTATGTCTGAAATGAGTCTTTATAGGCATCATATAGGTGCATCTTGTTTTTTTCACCCATTCAGTCATCATACATCTTTTGATTGGAGCATTTAGTCCATTTGCATTTAAAGTAATTTTTAATAGGTATGTACTTATGGCCATTTTATAAAATATCTTCTGTTTGTTTTTGTCATTCTTCTCTGATCCTTTATTTTTCTCTTGCTCTCTTCCCTTGTGCATAATGTCTTTTCTTTAGTGTTGTAGTTAGATTTCTTTCTGTTTTTGTGTGTATCTATTATAGGGTTTTGGTTTGTGGTTACCATGGTGTTCATGTATGATATCTTACATATATAGCGGTCTGTGTTAAGTTGATGGTCACTTAAGTTTGAACACATTCCAACAACACTATATATTTTACTCCCTCAATTCCGTGCTTTATGTATAGAATGTCCTCTTTTTAAAATTATAGTTGATATAAAATCTTATATTGGTTTCAAGTATACAACACAGTGTTTCAACAGTCACCCATATTATTAAGTCCTCACCCCTATTAGTGCAATTACTATCTGTCAAAGTAGAAAGGTGTTACAGAATCATTGGTTATATTCTCCATGCTGTACTCCCATCCCCATGACCAATTTATATTATGATTGAGAATTTTTGTGCCCTTTTATCCCCTTAATCCTTCACCCATCTAAGCACTCCCCCATAGTAACCACCAGTCATTTCTCAGTGTCTATGAGTCTACAGCTATTTTGTTCATTTTGTTCTGTTTTGTTTTTGTGTTCCACAAATAAGTGAAATCGTGGTATTTGTCTTTCTCTGCCTGGCTTATTTCAGTTACCATAATACCCTGCAGGTCCATCATGTTGCAAATGGTAAGATTTCTTTCTTTTTTATGGCTGAATAATATGCCATTGTGTATATGTGCCACATTTTCTTCATCCATTCATCAATTGATGGATACTTTGGTTGCTTCCATATCTTGGCTATTGTAAATAATGCAGTAATAAACATAGGGGTGCATCAATCTTTTTAAATCAGGGCTTTTGTTTTCTTAAGATAAATTCCTAGGAATGGTATTACTGGATTGAATCCTGTTTATATTTTTAGATTTTTTGAGGCACCTCCTTACTGCTTTCTATAGTGGCTGCACCAATTGACATTCCCACCAACAGTATAGGAGAATTCCCTTTTCTCCACATCCTCATCAACACTTGTTATTTCTTGTCTTTTGGATAGTGGCCATTCTGACTGGTATGAGGTAATATCTCATAGTGGTTTTGATTTACATTTCCCTGATGATTAGTGATGTGGAGCATCTTTTCATGTGCCTGTTGACAATCTGTATGTCTTCTTTGGAAAAACTTTCTGTTCCTCCACCCATTTTTTAATTGGGTTTTTTTTTTTGTTGTTGTTGAGGCATATGAGTTCTTTATATATTTTGGATGTTAGCCCCTTATCAGATGAATCAGTTCTGAATATATTGTCCCATATTTAGGTTGCATTTTGTTCTGCTCATGGTATCCTTTGCTGTTCAGAAGATTTTTAGTTAGATGTAGTCCCATTTGTTCATTGTTTATTTTGTTACCCTTACCTGAGGAGACGTGTCCAGGAAAAAATTGCTTATACTTATGTTTAAGAGATCTTTGCCTGTGTTTTCTTCTAAAATTTTGATGGTTTCATGACTTAAATTCAGATCTTTGATCCATTTTGAGTTTACTTTTGTGTATGGAGTTAGACAGTAGTCCAGTTTCATTCTCGTACATGTAGCTGTCCAGTTTTGCCAACATCAGCTATTAAAAAGGCTGTTGTTTCCTCACTGTATATCCATGGCTCCTTTATTGCATATTAATTGGCCATATATGTGTGGGTTTCTATCTGGGCTCTCTATTCTGTACCATTGATCTATGGATGTGTTCTTGTGCCAGTACCAAATTGTTTTGATTACTGTGGCTTTGTAGTAGAGCTTAAAGTTAGGGAGTGCAATACCCTTAGTTTTGTTCTTCTTTCTCAGGATTGCTTTCTCAGAAAAGATTCGGGGTCTTTTTTTGTTCCATATGAATTTTAGAACTGTTTGTTCTAGTTTGTTGAAAAGTGCCATTGGCTAATTCAGGGATAGGGGTTGCATTGAATCTGTAAATTTCTTTGGACTGTATAGCAATTTTGACAATATTAATTCTTCCTATCCATGAACATGGAATAGATTTCCATTTATTTGTATCTTATTTAACGTCTCTCCTGAGCATCTTACAGTTTCAGAGTACAGGTCATTCAATTGCTTGGTTACATTTATTCCTAATATTTTATTCTTTTTGATGCAATTATAAATATAATTGTTTTTCTTATTCCATCTGCCACCTCATGTTAGTATATAGGAATGCCACAGATTTCTGTGTATTAATTTTGTATCCTGCAACTTTGTTGAATCCAGTTATTAGTTCTAATAATTTTTTGGTGGAATCTTTAGGGTTTTCTATGTATAATATCATGTCATCTGCAAATAGTGGGAGTTTAACTTCTTCCTTACTAATTTGGATGCCATTTATATCTGTGTTGTCTGATTGCCGTGGCTAGGACTTCCAGTATTATGTTGAGTAAAAGTGGTGAGAATGGACATCCTTGTCTTGTTCCTGATCTTAGAGGAAAAACTTTCAGCTTCTTGCCATTAAGTATTATGTCAGTATATGGGTTTGTCATATATGGCCTTTGTTATGTTGGGGTACCTACCCTCTATACCAATTTTGTTGAGAGTTTTTATCATGAATGGATGTTGAATTTTGTCAAATGCTTTTTCAGTATCTATTGAGATAATCATGTGGTTTTTATTCTTTTTGTTAATGTGGTGTTTCACATTGATTAATGAATACTGTACTATCTTTGTGTCCCTAGAATAAATCCCACTTGGTCATGATAGATGATCCTTTGATGTATTTTTGAATTCAGTTTGCTAATGTTTTGTTGAGGATTTTTGCATCTATGTTCATCAGGGATATTGGTCTAAAATTTTCTTTTTTTGTGGTGTCTGTCTTGTTTTGGTATTAGAGTGATGCTGGCCTCATAGAATGAGTTAGGAAATATTCCCTCTTCTCTTACTTTATGTAATATTTTAAGAAGGATAGGTATTAGCTCTTTAAATGTTTGGTAGAATTCAACTGTAAAGCCATTTGGTTATGGACGTTTGTTTGGGAGTTTTTGATTACCAGTTTAATTTCATTGTTGGTAATTGGTCTGTTCAGATTTTCTTCTTCTTGGGTCAGTCTTGGAAGTTTGTACTTTTATTGGAATTTGTCTATGTCTTCTAGGTTGTCCAATTTATTGACACAGAATTTTTCATATGATTCTCTAATAATTCTTTGTATTTCTGTGGTGTCAATTGTGACCATTCCTTTTTCATTTCTGATATTATTTGTATACTCTCTTTTTTCTTTTAAGTTTGGTATGGGTTTTTCTATTTTATTTATCTTCTCACAAAACCAGGTCTTGTTTTCATTGATTTTTTTCCTATTGTTTTATTCTTGTCTATTTTATTTATTTCTGTTCTGATCTCCATTATTTCAACCTTCTACTAACTGTGTGTTTAATTTGTTCTTCTTTTTCTGGTTTCTTTAGTTGTAAGTTTAGACTGTTTATTTGGAATTGTTCTTGTTTCTTGAGGTAGGCCTGTATTGGTGTGTGCTTCCCTCCTAGAACTGCTTTTGTGGTATCCCACAGATTCTGAACTGTTGTATTTTTTTCATTTGTCTCCATGTATTGCTTGATTTCTACTCTGATTTGTTCATCAATCCATTGATTATTTAGAAACATGTTTGGCTTCCATGTGTTTGTGTTTTCTTTTTCATGTATATTATTTTTAGTTTCATACCATTGTGGTCTGAGAAGTTGCTTATTACAATTTCAGTCTTTTAAATTTATTGAGCCTCTTTTTGTGTCCTAATATGTGATCTCTTCTGGAGAACATTCCATGTGCATTTGAGATAATTTTTATCCTGCTGCTTCTGTAGATATCTGTTAAGTCCATCTAATCTAAGGTATTGTTCAGTGCCTTTGTTTCCTTATTTATTTTCTGTCTGCTTGCTCTGTTCATTCATGTAGGTGGTGTGTTAAAGTCCCCTAATATGATTTTACTTGCAGCATATTTCTCCCTTTAGTTCTGTTACAATTTGCTTTACATATTTAGATGCTCCTATGTTGGGTGCATAGATGTTTATAATTGTTATATCCTCTTGTTGTACTGATCCCTTTATCATGTTATGTCCTTCTTTGTCTGTTGTTACTTTCTTTGTTTTGAATCTATTTGATGAATAATAACTGCTACTCCTGCTTTTCTCTCCCTATTATTTGCAGTAAGTATCTTTTTTCATCCTTTCACTTTCCATCTATGTATGTTTTTAGGTCTGAGAGTCTCTTGTAGGTGGCATATAGATGAGACTTGTTTTTTTATCCATTCTGCTACCCTGTCTTTTGATTGGTACATTTAGTACATTTAATTTAAGGTAGTTATTGATAGGTATGTACTTTTGTATTTCCATTTATTAATTGGTTGTTTTTATATTTACTCTCTGTTCCTTTCTGCCTCTCTCATAGTCTTTTGTTATTTGATGGTTTTCTTTAGTGTTGTGGTCGGATTTCTTTTTAAAGTTTTTGTCTATTATAGGCTTTAGATTTGTGGTTACCATAAGGTCCATAGTTTCCTAAATATGTAATAGTCTATATTACATTGATGGTTGTTCTATTTCAAGCACAATCTAGAAGTGCTTCTCTTTGTTCCTCCTCCACACTTTATATCATGATCTGCATTTTTTATTATGATATCATAATCTGCATCTTTTATTCTTCCCCTTCCATACTTTATGCTATCATAATCTGCATTTTTTGTGTATCCCTTGACTGCTTTTGTGTATAGTTGTTTTTACTACTTTTATCTTCATACATGCTTAGTAAATAACTGGCCTACTACCTTTACTGTCAGTTTATTTTCACTGCTGAAAACTATTTAGGCTTCAGAACATTTCCATCTACAGAAGTCCCTTTATTATATCCTGTAAGGCCCATTTAGTGGTGGTGAATTCCCAAGCTTTCATTTATCTGGGAAATTTTAAATCTCTCCTCAGTTTTGAATGATAACATTGCTGGGTAGAAGATTCTTGGTTGAAGGTCCTTTTGTTTTAATACATTAAACATTCAGTGCCACTCCCTTCCGTCCTGTTAAGTTTTGCTGAGAAGTCTGCTAATGGCCTGATGGGGTTTCCCTTATAAGAAATTTTTAGCATCTCTCTAGATGCTTTCAATACCCTTTCTTTATCCCTAGTATTATCATTTCAATTATTATATGTCTTGGTACTGTCTTCCTGGGTTTCCTTTTGTTAGGGACTCTCTGTGCCACTAGGACCTGAGTGTTTATTTCCTTCCCTGGATTGGGGAATTTTTCAGCAATTATTTCTTCAAAGAGACTTTCTACTCCTTTGCCTCTCTCTTCTCCTCTGGTACCCCTGTTAGGTGAATATTGTGTAGTTTGGAGTCATTGCACAGGTCTTTTAGCATCCTCCTGTTTTTAGAGGTTCTTTTTTCTCTCTGTTCCCCAGCTTCATTGTTTTCCTGTTCTCTAATATCCATCTCATTGACTGTCTCCTCTACTTGCAGCAATCTATTATTCATTCCCTGTGTTGTATTTTTTATTTCAGATACTATATTCCTCAGCTTTGAGTGGCTCTGTTTCAACTCTTCTGTCTCTGTTGAAGTCCTTCCTAAGATCGTCAATACTTTTCTGCAGATCAGTTAGCATATTTATGACTGTTACTTTGAAATCTTTTACCAAGAATATTGGTGATCCCATTTCATTTAGTGCCCTTTCTGGTGTTTTTCCTGTACTTTTGTTTGAAACATATTCCTCTGCCTCCTCATTTTCTCAAGGTCCCTGTGTTTCTTCCTTTGTATTAGATAATTCTGCTATGCCTCCTGATCTAGAGGACATGAAGACATGTCTATGAAGACATCTGTCGTTCCCTGAAGCTCAAGACTTTACTCACCAGTGCCTGGTTCTCCTTTGAGGTGGAGCTTCAGTTGCTCTTGGTGGGCTATGGGCAGGGCTGCCTTTCTGCCTGTCTGCCAGCAGTAGCTGATCTTTGTCAGCAGAGGGTGGCATTTCTCCTCAGCCAGCCTTTTGTGAGCAACAGTGGTGCTTGTTCTGGGATGTTGTTGGAGGGGCTGCCCTCTGCCTGCTCTGCAGTGATGGTGTTGCTGGGCTGTCTGGATGGGCAGGGTGGTGCCAAGGGAGCATCTTACGGCTGGCTCACCAATGAGGAGGAAGGAAATATCTGAGCTAGCTCCCACAGCTGCCTCCCTAATTGGGCTGAAAGAGGGCTGAGAAAGCTGGGAAAGTCTCCTTCTACCTGCCAGGCAATAAAATCTGACTGGTGCTGGGCCTATCAGGCCTACGTGGGGCAGGCATGTGGGTGGGTGTGCAGGGAAGTGCCTTGGGGCTATGCAGCCAGTGAGGGGGATGGAGTGTTTGAGGCTCCCAGAAGCTCCCAACCAGTTGGCTTTAGGGAGGACTGGAGAAGTGTCCACTTGCCCTTTCTCCTGCAGAGTGAGCTCTGTCTAACCCTTGCCCCTCTGTTACCCTTCCCACTACTGGTAAATATTTTAAATTGCCTCCTCTGTATTAGGTCTCAGAGGGGCCAAAGGAGCATGCCTGTCCTCCACTAGTGACAGGAGTCTTGGCCTCCCAGAGTGCTCTGACTCTCCCTAGTGTCTAGCCCTGTTAATCACCAAAGCCCAATGCAGTGTGGACTCATGTCCTCAGAGCAGATCTCCAGAGCCAGGTGGGCAGAGTTCCTGAGTAAAGAGTTCCCTCCCTGCCCCATTCCTCTCCCTCCTGCTTGTGGGCTGGGGTAAGGGAAGGGTTTGGGTCCCGATTGATAGTGGCTCTGCCACTTCACCATTTTCTGTATGGTCTCTTCTTCTTCATGTGTAGGTGGTCTGTTCTGCAGTCTTCAGGTCCTCTTCAGGGTTAGTTGTAATTGCTGCAGTTGCTTCTTTGCTGTATGTGTAAGAGGAGGTTTCTACCTTACCTTTCTACTCCATTATCTTTTTTCCCCCTCAACTCTAATGTTTCTATTCACTAATTTTCCGCTTCACTCTAAGTTATATTTTCCTGTTTATTTGCATGTCAAATAATTTTTTATTACCTAGTGAACATTATGATTGATATCTGGTAGAGACTCTGGTTTCTGTTATCTTCTATTGAAGAGAAAGCAGACAGGTAAATTATTGGTTAATTACCTTGATGTGTTACAGAGGGTTGTTTTAGGCTTTGTTAATAAAGGTCTATTTTGCTTTTGTCCTTACTCCTAAAGTATAGCCCTTTTGGGGATTCAGTGGTATGCCTGAAGTATTTACAAAGACCCTCCAGTTTGGTGTAACTCAAACTCCAAATTCTTCCCTGTAATAGACAGCTGCTGAATTCTCTGCTGTTTCCTTCTAGCTATTTCTCCTCTGTTTCTTGGCATGTCACCTAACATATGTAATAAGTAAGGGGTCAGTTATAAATTTGAAGAGAGTATTTGCAGATTTTGGGGTTCTCTACTCTGTGTTTTCCTCTTTTCTGGGGTCCCTCTAACTTATAACCATTCTGGCAGATTTAAACTCAGTCTTCTGATTCTCTGGGCCAGTAATATTTTGACTGTCTGCTTGAGCTGTATCTGGTTTGTGCCATTTAGACTGTGGGATGCCTTCAGAGGAAAATCCAAATAAATGTGCATATCATTCAGTATGGTTCCCTTCCTTCAAGAGTTAAATGCCCTCATGTTTCTTACTGCTTTTGGTTGCTCTTCTGTTCCTTACTTTCTTCTATATTTTGTTTAGAATTTATCATTGTCAGGAGGGTTAGTCTGATATAATCTATCAGTACTGGAAGCTGGTACCTTTGATCTCAAACGAAAAAATATGTTGTAATGAAATATGCTAAGGAACATCTCTCTGTTTCTTTTTCTTTGGCTTCATCATTAGTCCCATACAACTTAATTAATACCCTATTGATTAAAAAATTATGTTCATACCCCTGTTTGCTATCCTTACATAAACAGACCTTTGTAGAGATTTTTCCATTGCTACAGAATTGGAAAATATTTCTCCAAAAGTCATTGGAAATGCTCATGTACATATCTGTAAACAGCCCTGTTTTTTTGTTTGTTTAACAGGCACCTTTGTAGCACTTAACATGTGCCACGTACTGGCCTGAGCATTTTACATGTATTAACTCCTTTAATCCTCACTTCAACCCAGTGATGTAGGTATGATAATTACCCCAATTTTTAGGTGAGGGAACTGAGGCACAAAGAGATTAAGCTAGGCAGTGGTGGAGCCAGGATCTGAACCCAGGCATTAAGGCTTTATTAGAATCCATATTGTTAACCCCAGTGCTCTGCCACCTCTCCCACTCTCTGCCGTCTGTACTAATTATGCTCTGGGTATGTGCTTGTAAATATTTGTGAATTTTTAAAGTTTTTTAATTACTGGTATTTCAATTAGTGGTATCTATTCTATTTTTTATTTTGCTATTATTAACATACAATTACTTGACCAATATTATGGTTACTAGACTCCACCTATTATCAAGTCCCCACCACATACCTCCATTGCAGTCACTGTCCATCAGTGTAGTAGGATGTTATAGAATCACTACTTGTGTTCTCTGTGTTATACTGCCTTCCCCGTATCCCCCTACCCCATCCCCACCCCCGCTACATTATGTGTGCTAATTGTAATAGCCGTTTTTCCCTCTTATCCCCCCCTTCCCACCCATATTCCACAGTCCCTTTCCCTTTGGTAACTGTTAGTCCATTCTTGGGTTCTGTGAATCTGCTGCTGTTTTCTTCCTTCAGTTTTTTCTTTGTTCTTATACTCCACAGATGAGCGAAATCATTTGGTACTTGTCTTTCTCCACCTGGCTTATTTCACTGAGCATAATACCCTCTAGAGCCATCCATATTGTTGCAAATGGTAGAATTTAAAACAAATTCTTCTTATGGCTGAATAATATTCCATTGTGTATATATACCACATCTTCTTTATCCATTCATCTACTGATGGACACTTAGGTTGCTTCCATTTCTTAGCTATTGTAAATAGTGCTGCGATAAACATAGGGAAGCATATATCTTTTTCAAACTGGGCTCCTGCATTCTTAGGGTAAATTCCTAGTAGTGGAATTCTTGGGTCAAATGGTATTTCTATTTTGAGTTTTTTGAGGAACCTTCATACTGCTTTCCACAATGGTTGTACTAATTTACATTCCCACCAGCAGTGTAGGAGGGTTCCCATTTCTCCACATCCTCACCAACATTTGTTGCTGTTTATCTTTTGGATGTTGGCCATCCTTACTGGTGTGAGGTGATATCTCATTGTGGTTTTAATTTGCATTTCTCTGATGACTAGTAATGTGGAGCATCTTTTCATGTGCCTGTTGGCCATCTGAATTTCTCCTTTGGAGAAGTGTCTGTTTAGCTCCTCTGCCAATTTTTTAATTGGCTTATTTGCTTTTTGTTTATTGAGGTGCGTGAGCTCTTTATATAATTTGAATGTCAACCCCTTATCAGATATGTCATTGATGAATATATTCTCCCATACTATAGGGTGTCTTTTTGTTATACTGATGGTGTGCTTTGCTGTACAGAAGGTTCTTAGTTTTATATAGTGCCATTCATTCATTTTTTCTTTTGTTTCCCTTGCCTGGGGAGACATGTTCATGAAGAAGTTGCTCATGTTTATGTACAAGAGATTTTTACCTATGTTTTTTTCTAAGAGTTTTATTGTTTCATGACTTACATTCAGGTCTTTGATCCATTTTGAGTTTACTTTTGGGTATGAGGTTAGATAGTAATCCAGTTTCATTCTCTTACATGTAGCTGTCCAGTTTTGCCAACACCAGCTGTTGAAGAGGCTGTCATTTCCCCATTGTATATCCATGGCTCCTTTATCGTATATTAAGTGACCATATATGCTTGGGTTTATGTCTGGACTCTCTATTCTGTTCCACTGGTCTATGGGTCTGTTCTTGTGCCAGTACCAAATTGTCTTGATTATGTTAGCTTTGTAGTAGAGCTTGAAGTCAGGGAGCGTAATCCCCCCTGCTTTATTCTTCCTTCTCAGGATAGTTTTGGCTATTCAGGGTCTTTTGTGGTTCCATATGAATTTTAGAACTATTTTCTCTCGTTTATTGAAGAATGCTGTTGGTATTTTGATAGGGATTGCATTGAATCTGTAGATTGCTTTAGGCAGGATGGACATTTTGACAATATTAATTCTTCCTAGGCAAGAGCATGGGATTAATTTCCATTTATTAGTATCCTCTTTAATTTCTCTTAAGAGTGTCTTGTAGTTTTCAGGGTATAGGTCTTTCATTTTCTTGATTAGGTTTATTCCTAGGTATTTTTTTTTTGATGCGATTGTGAATGGAATTGTTTTCCTGATTTCTCTTTCTGCTACTTCATCTTTAGTGTATAGGAAAGCAACAGATTTCTGTGTATTAATTTTTTATTGTGCAACTTTGCTGAATTCAGATATTTGATCTAATAGTTTTGGAGTGGATTTTTTAGGGTTTTTTTTATGTACATTATAATATCATCTGCAAACAAGAACAATTTGAGTTCTTCCTTGCCTACCTGTATGCCTTTTATTTCTTTGTGTTGTCTGATTGCCATGGCTAGGACCTCCAGTACTATGTTGAATAGAAGTGGGGAGAGTGGGCATCCTTGTCTTGTTCCCTATCTTAAGGAAAAAGCTTTCAGCTTCTCGCTATTAAGTATAATGTTGGCTGTGGGTTTGTCATATATGGCCTTTATTATGTTGAGGTACTTGCCTTCTATACCCATTTTGTTTAGAGTTTTTATCATGACTGGATGTTGAATTTTGTCGAATGTTTTTTCAGCATCTATGGAGATGATCATGTGGATTTTGTCCTTATTTTTGTTGATGTGGTGGATGATGTTGATGGATTTTCTAATGTTGTACCATCCTTGGGTACATGCATCCTTGGATGCATCCCTGGGATGAATCCCACCTGATCATGATGGATGATGTTTTTGATGTATTTTTGAATTCGGTTTGCTAATATTTTGTGGAGTATTTTTGCATCTATGTTCATCAGGGATATTGGTCTGTAATTTTCTTTTTTTGTGGTGTCTTTGCCTGGCTTTGGTATTAGAGTGATGTTGGCCTCATAGAGTGAGTTTGGGAGTATTCCCTCCTCTTCTGCTTTTTGGAAAACTTTAATGGGGATGGGTATTAGGTCTTCACTAAATGTTTGATAAAATTCAGCAGTGATACCATCTGGCCAGGGGTTTTGTTCTTAGGTAGTTTTTTGATTACCAATTCAATTTCTTTGCTGGTAATTGGTCTATTCAGATTTTCTCTTTCTTCCTGAGTCAGCCTTGGAAAGTTGTACTTTTCTAGAAAGTTGTCCATTTCTTCTAGGTTATCCAGTTTGTTAGCATATAATTTTTCATAGTATTCTCTCATAATTGGTTGTATTTCTGTGGTATCCGTAGTGATTTTTCCTTTTTCATTTATATTCTGTGTATGTGTGTAGACTCTATTTTTTTCTTGATAAGTCTGGCTAGGGGTTTATCTATTTTGTTTATTTTCTCAAAGAACTGGCTCCTGGTTTCATTGATTATTTCTATTGCTTTATTCTTCTCAGTTTTATTTATTTCTGCTTTAATCTTTATTATGTTCCTCCTTCTACTGACTTTGGGCCTCATTTGTTCTTCCTTTTCTAGTTTCATTAACTGTGAGTTTAGACTCTTCTTTTGGGATTGTCCTTCTTTCCTGAGTATCTATTGTATTTTAAGAAGAGGAATCTATTTTAAGAACAGGTACCACATACTGTATTATATAATAGTATTATATGATATACATACAGAAAGCCGTACTGTGCCATACAGAAAAGACTCAAATACAGCTTCCCCTATAAATCTCACCTATAAGTCCCAGAGATTGTTAATCACATTATTTCTTCTGTACTTTCACAACAGGATGTTGTGGTTATCACCTTCTATTGAGTGCTTATTTCTTCAGCCTTGTATTGCAGCTAGATGGTTTGACTTTCCTGTTAGGTTATAAGGTCATTGAAAGTAGATATCATGCCTTCATCATTTTTGTAGACATTCTGTCCTAGCATCTAGTGCTCATTGAATATAATGGAACATGTTATTCTAAAACTGTGATGGTAAAAATGTAATTCTATTTGCCAATGTGGAATTTTTGCATATCCATGTTGTTTTACATCTTCTTTACAATAGGAATATTTTATACTTGTGTTTTGCTTTGAATTTTTCAAAGTCCTTTCATATCAACTACATTTTTTTAAAGGTTCTTTCATTTTTTTTTTGGTATCATCAATATACAATTACATGAGCAACGTTGTGGTTACTAGATTCCCCCCATTATCAAGTCCCCACCACATAACCCATTACAGTCACTGTCCACCAGCATAGTAAGATGCTATAGAATCACTACTTTCAACTACTTCTTTATGGAAAAAAATGAGCATTGATTTGTTCAGTAAATATATTTTGAGAACCTACTCTGTGCCTGGTACTGTAATAGTTGCTTAGGATATAGAAATGAACAAAACTAAATCCCTGCTTTTATGTAGATTTCATTCTTGTGAGAAGGTAAAGATAAATATAAATAATGTTTTAAGTGGTGATAAAAATAACATAGGATAAAGAGATAAAACATGATGGAACATACTACTATAGATGGTGTGATCTGGAAAGAGTTGTATGAGGAAGTAGCATTTGAGTAGAGACCTGAATAAAGTTAACGAGTAAACTTGTAACATTTCTGGGGTTAGAGGAGTTCTGATCAGAGGGAGTAGCACAGAGAGAGACTTTTAAATTTGGAAAAGAGCAAGAATATTATTCTGAAAGTGTGGGAGAAATGAGGTGGAAAGGTAGTGGTGGAAGTGTGTGCAGGAGGCAGATTATGGAGGGCCTTGTAATCTATAATAAAAATTTGGGGTTATATTCTAAGTTTGATGGAGATAACTAGAACATTTTGACTACAAGCATGACATCTGTATTATATTCAGTAAGTTCAGTCTAGTTGCTATGTAGACCATAGGAGGTAGAGGGAGCAGGAGTAGAATTAAAGACTAATTATGAGGCTGTTGAACTAATCCAGGCAAGAAATGTTTGTCTAAACTAGGCTGGAGGCAGTGGAAGTGATAAGATGTATTTAGATTTGAATGTATTTGCAGTCAGAACCCAGAACCAAGAGAACCTGATGAGAAATTTTTATAGGATATGAGAAAAAGGAAGGAGTTGAAAATTATTCCCACATTTTTGGTCTGAGCAACATGGTGAATGCCAGTACCATTTACTGAAATGGGAAATTTGATAGAAGGAACATGTTGAAACAAGATATGTATCATTGCTTTTATTTTCTTTTTGAGGATACTTAGGTATATATAAAGAGTTTTGATAAACTTTGGTCTAGAATCCTGGTTGCCTTACTGCTAACCTCAGATTTCTTCTAAGTAAATGTCTCAATACTTTTTGTTTCTTGTTTTTAATTTTACTTGCATGATGATTACTTCACTTTATTCTTTCAAAAGAAGAGCCTGAGCAAGGATGTTTTAAGAGTATTTGAGATTTTATATATTTTCTAGGATTGTAATAGTCAAAGAGCCTAGTGCCTTGTAGGTATTGAGCAATTGTTTGCTAGATTAAATTGAAAGAAGATTTAGTCTCATCTTCAACCTTGACATTATTATAAGGGCATGTATCTGTCTCATAGTTAAGATAGATTGCATGAATTGAAAATTGCAGTTTGTCTTTCAGAAAGTAGTGGTTAAGGGTAGGAATCATAAGATCTAGGTTTGGCATCTAGGACTGCCCATTACTGAGTGTAACTTTCAAAAATCACTCTATTGTTCTCAGCCTTAGTTTTCCCATCTGTGAAATTGAAATAATACCAACTTATCACACATAGTTATTATGAAGATGAAATGAGATCATGTATGCTTAATACTACTAGCACACAATTGGCATATCAAACATAGAATAAGAGTTTATGCGGATGAATCTCAATAAAGCCACCATGAGATGTTTACAGGGTTGAAAGAAATTTGTCATAGAGATAGTTTGTGGGAAAATTCTGTACTTAAACATATGTTGCTTTTTTTTCAAAATTAATATATACATTAACATACATATTATAAGGAACATATTCCTGAAGATTAATGTTCATGCTTACTTTACAGGTATTGGTATGCCTTGAAAAATGGTTATCATGTGGCTTTCAAATATAACAGCAAAACTGATAACTTCATGGAGAAACAAATTGATCCACATAAAGAAGTTATAGATAGAATGACCGATTTGAGCATGCTCAGGCTATTTGAGACCTACCTAGAAGGCTGTCCACAACTTGTTCTTCAGCTCTACATCCTTCTGGAACATGGTCAAGCTAATTTCAGTCAGTGTAAGTCTTTCTTAATACCCTGTGTTAGGTTGATGCCACTGAGATATTATGTCAACTACATAATTCTTTTTGGCAGGTTTTAGGATTTCTCTTAATCGTTTTTCTTTTTAGAATTATTTTCTTTAAAGAAGTACATCATACAAATGTCAAAAAATATATAAAGATATATTGTCTCCCTCCTTCTCCTTCTTATTTCTTCCTTCATCTGCCCAGAAATATAACTATTATTGTCAATTTTTGATGATTCTTTCAGGAAAATAATTGAAAAACCTATATTCTTTTTTTTACTCCTCTTTTTTCTTTCTTTTCAGCTATGGAAACACAAAAATTGTCTTTGCCTTTTTTTTTTACTTAGCAGTACATCTTGGAGATCTATCCACATCACTACAGAAAGAGCACCCTTATTCATTTTTATTATCTTCATAGCGTTACAAATTATGGATGTACCATGATAAATAACAAACACCCATTCATGTTAATTTAGGTTATTTCAAATATTTTACTACTTAAAAAAAGGCTACAATGAAAAGTCTTATGCATGTATCATTTTGCATGTGTGAAATATATACATAGGGTAAATTCCTAGAATTCGAATCATTGTGTGAAAGTACAAATACTACAAAACTAACAAAAGTTTTGCAAGCTGGCCAATGTGTGGCTTTGATAGCAGATTTTCTTATGAGGGTAAAATATTTATTTTTAAAAGGACAATTTGGCATTTCCATTAAAAATTCTTTTAATAGATATTTAATTTGAGATGTTAAAAACCTATTTATTTGCTAAATAATGGTCCCAGTTTTCATTAATGACTAGGGTCCCATGCAGACTTGGATTCATCTCAGAGAAGCAGATTGTCATTTTCCCTCCAGTTCCTCTATGCTAGATTCACCTGTAAGATTAGTTAATTCCCCCAAATACTCTTCCTATTCTCAATTTCCCATAAACCTCTAGTCTGTAGCTCCTTCTAATAGTCTTACCTTTATTTTAATTGTTAGTAAGACAATGAAATGAACTGAACGTATATGAGACCTCTTTTTTCTTCTGATGCAAAGGATTTGTGGGTTGGGATTTAAAATTTCTGTATCATAGTTCCTGAAGCTAGTTCAGAATATTGTGGTAGATCTGCTGGTGATGCCAAGCAGTACATAGTGTCTGTGCCAGCAATGGAATCCAGTGACAGCTATCTTTGTTATAGTTCCGTTCTCATTCTTGAAGTAAGAAGTTGAGGTGTTAAATTAAAAATAGCAAAAAGTAAAAAATAATCTAATTGTCTAACAATAGAAGAATTGACAAATAAGTTATTTCAGACAGTATAAAAAATGGAGCCACTAGAGATATTGTTTACAGATAACATTTAATGACAGAGAAAAGTGATTCTGAACTAAAATTTAGGCAAAAAAGAGTTTATAAAATTTTCCATCAGCATACTCTAAAGGATACAAAGAAATGATTGTATGGAAAAATTCTGTAATAAAATATACAAAAATGTTAACTGTGGCTGTTTCAAGGTAGTAGGATTATGAATGATTTTGTTTCATCTTTATACTTTTCTGAATTTCCAAATTTTTCACAGTAATCATGTACTTTTTTGACCATAAGGCTCAAAATGCTAAAAAAAATCAGGTTATTTATAGAAGTACTTCAGAAGATTGAACATATTATCTTTGCTTCTTCCTGAAATCACAGTAAAAAGGAGAGTGAAGGAGTAAAAGCAATACAAGCCCATAAAGGCAAAGAGAATGCAGAATAGAATAGCAGATTAAAAATATCAACAAATGTTTAGAATATAAAAGCAGATGGAAAACTTAGGTTATCAGGTCAACTCTGCCATTGAAAGTCTTAATTATTTGACTCAACCATCTCTCTGAAAATCTCTAAAACAATTGGATAAATATTTTTAGAAGTTTTCATAAAAGTATAAAACAATCTGATGCAACAGGCCAAAATATGCATGAAAGTGGGAACATAGCTCCGTTAAGAGGGACTCTGAAGGCATTTATTACCAAACCTTAATAATAGCAGATTCAGTTTTGATGGCTTCCCAGAATGTGGAAGACTGAGGACAAAACTCAGGGTTCGTACAAGGGAAAGACATCTAGCAGAAAATCCATAAGGCCAATAATCCAAAAAGCACCTTCCTCAGGGTAAAAGTGATGTTACTTACCTCATTCTTTACTTCCACGAGACTGCAAGGAATAGTGCTTTGCTGCTAAGTAGAGCAGGCAAACACATCCTTGAGAAGTTATAATAATATGATTTGCAGCTAAAATTCACATCTTTGGCTAGTCCAAAAGAAAAAAAAATCCCAAAACAAACTAATGGAAACCAAGTTATGAATATAGTTAAAATGGTTCCAGACTAATTGTCCCCCGAAGTGTCTGGCAGAAACAAGTATTATTCCTCCCTGGAGGATAGGCCTCAAATAATTTCTACAGTAGTTTTCCAGAAAAATGAATGGTTTGCAGTAGTTTATAGAACCAAAAGAAATAAGGCACCATGAGTAAGATTCAGCAAAAATAAAAAAGCTCATTAAGACTTCATATATTAGAAATCACCAGATGCAAAGTATAAAATATTCATCCTATTATATGAAAGAAGTAAATGATCAACTTGAAAATATGAAATTATAAAAAAATGAGTTGTGTACTTGAAAAAGAAAAAAACTTAAATTTATGAGAATTGAAAAATTTAAGAATTGAAATTAAACACTAAGAAGCTTAGACACAATTAAATGGACAATTAGTGAGTTGATTTTTTTCAGAAGAAATTAACCAGATTATAGCAAAAAGGACATGGAAAATGTGAGATATTAAGAGACATGGAAGATGGAATGAGAAAGTCTAATATACATCTGAACAGAATTCCGGAGTAGAGGAGAGAAACAGTGCAGAAGAGGCAATATTTGAAAAGTTAATGGCTGAAAAAATATCAGAATTGACGAGAATCATCTACCCATCTCAATAGCAACTAAGTAGACAGAATTCAGTACCACAGCATGTCATTAGTAAAGGAAATTCCAAAGAATGTACATCAGACAGACATGTTCTGAGATGCAAGAAGGAATAAGTAGTAAATATGTGGATAAATATAGATGAAAATTAGTGTATATAAAATAAAAATAATATGTGAGGTTAAGAAAAACATAGAATGAAAGTACAAGAGAGTAGTAACATGTAAGTCAGGTAGAACATAAATGGAGTTTAAGTGTTTTAAACTTCTTGTATAGTTCAGAAGAAAGGTAGAACAGGTGGAACTGATTTTTTTGAGGTGTAAAACTAAAACATTTAGAGAAAACCTATTTAAGAAAAATACTATAATATTGGGAAAGCAAAATTAGATATTGTGTTAGTCTGCTTGGGCTGCCATAACAGAATACCATAGACTGGGCAGTTTAACCAACAGAATTATATTTTTTTACAGTTGACTGCCATTTCCAGATCAGGGGTACAGCAGGGTTGGTTTCTGGTGAGGATCTTTTTGGGTTGCAGATGCCTCTTTTCTCTGTGTGGAGAGAGAATTCTGGTGTCTTCCTCTTCTTGTAAGGACACCGGTCCTATCAGATTTGGGCCCCACCTTTATGACCTCATTTAACCTTAAATTACCTCCATAAAAGCCTTACCTCAGAATACAATCACATTAGGTGTTATGGCTTCAACATAGGAATTTTGGAGGAACACAATTCAGCTCATAAAAGGTATGAAAGTAGGCATTTTTTAAAATAAAATATATCAAATTATAAAGCTGATAAGTACCACAAATTTCACAAGAGGAAAAATATATTCTTATTATTTTAATATTCTTTCTTTTAATTTTTTTTGCTGCCTACTCTGGCTTTGATTTGATAGTTTTATAATATAATTTTATAGAGTAGAAAAATTCATTCTGTTTTCTAGCAACTAGCGTTGATTGAAATTTTTTAAAATTTAATTAAAAGTTTCAGTTTAAAGATTACTGATAATATCATGTATAATTTTTAGGTTGTCATATTTGGGAAAAACTCTACCAATCTTTTCAATAATGTGCTATAAGGGAAGAGCATTTCAAGATCTTTTTTTGATGAAGTAGCTAATTTTTTTTTGATGAATTGATAATACTAATTTATTGTTGACATCTTACATACTGAATATTGGGAGTCTTATGTTACCTTCTCTGATGTCAGTAATGTCAAATCAAAGAATTTAATAACAGTGAGGATAGACCATCATGCCTTAACAGAAAGGAATCAAAGGCCTGTTGATGGCAATATAGTGAGGTGTTAAGATCAGGCAAACTTCCTGAGGATTCTAGCTCTGTCACTTACTAATCTTAATTATTCAAGCAAACCTTGTAAATATATCCTGCTAAGCATAAACTACATGTATTCTCAACTCAGTTTCCTTTAGCCAGGTCCCCAAAATGACCACAGTTGCTTCAACACACCAGGAAAAAATGTGAGAGAGTAAGTAGAACTAGAGACAGGGAATTTATCAAGTACAATTTAAATGTCTTATTTTTCCAAATTTTATAAAAATATATCACAAAATGAACACATTGCTATGGCTTTGCCTGGCTTGGAAGGAGCCCAGGCTAGTGTGGGTCCCTGAAATTTAAGCTTCCTTCAAATTTATCACTACCTTTCTGAGAAATCTATCTCTGAGATAATTATTGATTCACGGGACAACTGTTGATACACAGTACAACTTTTCTCAGGAATGTCTGGAGAACACTTGATCAAAACGTGAGAGCAAAGCTAGAAAGAAATATGAAGATAGGAAACAGGGAGTCAATACTGAAGAAAGGTGAAGGGAAGTCCTGGGGAGAGGAGGCAAACCTTGGGAAGAATCATATTCTTAAAAAAAAGAACTAATAGATAAATATAGGGGAGTTTATTAATTTGAAGAATTTGCTAACAAATACTGGTAGGATCAGAAAAACCAAGTAAGGAAACCCTAAAAAGTTTTAAAAGAAAAGAAATATAATAAGAATGTAGTACTTGGCTAGCTGTAAAAAAAGAAAAGGCTATACTTACATAGTTAGAATAAGGTAAACACTGAATATTGATTTTATGAAAAATTGTGATGTTATTCTTTTGAGTGGCTGGAGAGGAAAATGCAAGGAGGGAGGGTACATATCTATTTGTGTACATGCTAAATTTTCCTCTTCCCAAAAAGGAAATAAAAAAGCAGTGTCTAAAGCAGATGAATTAAGAAATAGAACAATTTGTGTTTTATTTAGAAATAAATGTCAGAAGTACAGCTAGAAGAGTTGATAGTGATTTATTCTGGGCTTTGTGACTGAGAGGTGAGGATGAATTGAGCATGGTACTGCTGTTTTCCTTGTAAGTTCTGCTATACTTACTGACTTTTAAAAGCTATATATATGTGTGTTTGGTAGAAATTAAGACATTATAGAAAAGGCATAACAGGGCAATTTAGGGGAAAGCAGTGAACGAATTAAAATATTTTTGAATTAAATAAGAAAGGAAAATAAATCAACTAATTGTGGCATATGCTAAAACCAGGAGAGTGGACAAATGCTTCTATAATCCTCAAAATCCTCTTCTATAGGAAAATCTGTTTTAAGTCTGCCTTTCTATCCTGCCTTTCTATATAGACCTCCAATGAGGCTAAATGGGAATCACTAGCATTCTGTATTATGCTTTAAATTATTTTTCTAATTCTGTAATATATTTTTGCTTTCAGTTTTATAAAAGTCCCCAGATTTTATAGTGGGACTAGTGACCTGCCTGTCCAAAATAGGAATGAAGTTACTTTTGTGCTTTATGCTGGTAAAAAATGGGTTGGGGGAGTAAAGATGTTAAGCTTATAGAAATGCGTATTTAGAGTTATTTGTACATTTGATCCATCATCTTAAAGATAGGGGAAGTTGAGTTTGTTGATACTGCATACTTCTGTTAAATTTTCTTTTTAATCTCTCTTCCATCTCCTTCTCTTCCTGCCCCACCCACTATGATGCTGTCTCTCAATGAATTAGTTATATACCCAAGATGAAAGCCAAAATGACTGGAAAAGCTAGTACTATGACTGTAGTCTCTAAGAGGAATTTCAGAGCACAGTTTCCACTACACCAATTGCTCAGTATAATTTGTCCAGTAAATTTATTCAAAATCTTATAAATTAATCTACTGTAGTGGTTAAGTATACCAATTTTGGAATCAGGCAGATTGAGGTTCAGATCTCAGCTTTCTGCAACTTGTGAGCTTTGTGTCTTGGGTCAAGTAACATATATATTCCCCAAGCACCAGTTACTTCATATGTAATATGGAAATATTAATATCCATTTTAGAGGATTAGATGAAATGGTATATAAAGTGCCTGGCATGTGTTTGTGGGTGTGTACATACAGATAAAGCATGAACAGACAGATATATCATGTATGATGTATAGTAATTTAATACTATTATTATTATTCCTATAACATTATATCTTTTTATTTTTTATTTTGTAGATGCAGCCATCATGATCTCTTGCTGTGCTATTTCTTGGTCAACTGTTGATTATCAAATGGCTTTAAGAAAATCCTTGCCTGATAAAACAGTCCTTAAGGGACCCTGTCCCAAAGTCACATATCTCTTTTACAAGTTGTTTACATTATTGTCTTGGATGCTGAGTGTTGTACTTCTTTTATTCTTAAGTGTTAATATTGCTTTATTTCTGTTGTTCTTTCTTTGGTTTTTAGGTATACTGTGGGCATTTAAAAAGCAAACTCAGTTTTGTGCTTCCATAAGTATGGAATTCTTATACAGATTTGTTGTTGGATTCATTCTTATCTTTACATTTTTTAATATTAAGGGACAGAATACCAAAAATCCAATGTCTTGTTACTATATTGCAAGGGTACTGGCCACAGTTGGGATACTGATTGTGTTCTGGGTTTGCCCACTCTCTGTTTTTAGTTCAGACTATTTTATACCTATCAGTATCACTATAGCTCTTACCCTTCTCCTTGGAATTATTTTCCTTATTGTTTATTATGGGACTTTACACCCAAACAGAAGTAAAGAAATAGTGCCTGATGAAATTGATGGAAAACCAGTTCAAAGAGACTGTAGAATGAAGTATTTTCTAATGCAATAAGCTGTTCATTTACAAGATGTTTTCTTATTTTTTGTTTCATTGGTTAGTAAAGAAAATGTGGTTATGTGTGTGTGTTGTGTCTTATTTTTACCTTCTTTAATTTGAGATCAGTTCTGGTACATTAATTAGGAATTTAAGAGAGCATAATAATATTTTTGTTATTTAAATTAATTTCCTATATGGTTTTGAAAATCTTGGTTCCTCAGATATATTTGACTGTTGCCTGGTAGAGTTGCCATCTTGAGTCTGAATGGGAAGAAATAGTCTGATTGCCATAATTGAAAGGCTGGATTTGAGCTTCCCTCTAACTTCTGTTCTTTCCCTTTTCCCTTCTTGCTCCTGAAGTATAATTGATTTTTGTTGTGAAGAACTGCAAGGGGAGGAGAAAAGCAGAACTCTCATTCTTCTTTCCTTATTTTTGATTTAGTGCATATATTTTGTGTTGGGGATAGACTGAGTAGAGGAAAAGGAAAAGGAGAGAAAGAGCGAAAAAACAACATAAAATTTACCATATTAAGAATTTTTAAGGACTTCCAGGAAGATGGTGGTGTGAGCAGGGCGGTGGAAATGTCCTCCCAAAACCATATGTACTTATGAAAATACAAGTACAACTATTCCTAAAAAAGAGACCAGAAGGTATAGGACAGCACATAGCCTGCAGCTACACCTGAGAGGACTCGGCACCCCACGAGGTGGGTAAGATACGGAGCTGCGACCGGGCAGGACCTGAGCCTCCCCCGCCGCAGCGTACTGGTGGGAGGAGAGGATTCAGAGCCGGGAGGGAGTGGAAGTACACCCCGTGAAATAACCAGCCCTGGTGAATTGCTCCAGGAGCGCTGACACACATCGCGCGGTATAGCGGAGATTGGAGAGATAGAGGTGCAGGATCTGACAGAGAACGCACCCGGGTCCTTGCAGCCGGCTCCCGGGAAGAAAAAAAAAAAAAAAGAAAAGCACATGCTTTTTTCAGCAGTCTTAAAGAGACAGGAGCCCAGTGGAGGAGCAGGATTGCCCCGGCACATTCAGCCCAGCAGGCTGGGAGTCCTGGGGAGTTTCGGACCCCTTAGGTGGCGACTGGGAAAGGGTGGCCCATTTCGACTTCCCACAGAGATCAACAGCCTCCCATTTGTTCCCACGCTGACCAGAGCTATAAAGGGCCCTGTGGAGCGGCATGGCCATGGATGCGGAATACTGGAGCAACAGCGCCACCTACATCATCCCCACAGAATCTACTCCCGGTGGGCGTTTTTCTTTTTGTTGTTGTTGTTTTGTTTGTTTTTTGTTTTGTTTTTTCTTTTCTTTTCTTTCTTTTTTTTCTTTTTAAAGTCTTAAAGAGCCCAGCAGACATACGTGGCAACTACCAGCGACCACTTCTATAGGTGTGAAAAGACACAGGACTATGGTCCAGACTAAGATCAACCAGACAATCCCAGAGAGGGAGCCTGAAGGGATGGAAATGCACAATCTTAGTGAAAAAGAATTCAGAATAAAAGTCATAACCATAGTGATGGATCTATAGAGAAATGTGCAAGAGGTGAGGGAGGAAGTGAGGGAAGTGAGGAAAGACCATTCAGAAATCAGAAAAGCAATAGACGGGCTTAACAGCAGACTGGATGAGATGCAAGAGACCGTTAATGGGATAGAAAACAGAGAACAGGAATACAGCGAAGCTGAGGCAGAGAGAGATAAAAGGATCTCTAGGAATGAAAGAATATTAAGAGAACTGTGTGACCAATCCAAACGGAACAATATTCGCACTGTAGGAGTACCGAGGAAGAAGAGAGAGAAAAAGGGAAAGTGTCTGAAGAAATAATTGCTGAAAACTTCCTCATGTTGGGGAAGGAAATAGTCTCTCAGTCCACGGAAGCCCACAGATCTCCCAACACAAGGGACCCAAGGAAGACACATAATAATTAAAATGGCAAAGATCAAAGATAAAGACAGAGTATTAAGGGCAGCTAGAGAGAGAAAAAAGATCACCTACAAAGGAAAACCCATCAGACTTCTCAACAAAAACCTTACAGGCCAGAAGAGAATGGCATGATATATTTAACATAATGAAACAGAAGGGCCTACAACCAAGAATATTGTATCCAGCATGATTATCATTTAAATATGACAGAGGGATTAAACAATTTCCGCAAAAGCAAAAGTTGAGAGAGTTTGCCTCTCATAAACCACCACTACAGGATATCTTAAAATGGACTGCCCTAGAGGGAGGCACCCTAAGGCTAAAAAGATGTCACCAGGGAAAATAAAATCATAGCAAAGAAAGCAGACCATCCAAATACTAACTAAAGGCAAAGAATGAAACACCTAGTATATAAAGAATGGAGGAGGAAGAATAAGAAGAGAGAGAAATAAAGAAACATCAGATGCTGTTTACAATAAATTAACAAGAAAGTTAAGTTAGATTGTTAGATAGTAAAGAAGCAATGCTTTAACCTTTGGTAACCACGAATCTAAAGCCAGCAATGGCAATAAGTACATATCTATCAATAATCACCCTAAATGTAAATGGACTGAGTGCACCAATCAAAAGACACAGAGTAATAGAATGGATATAAAAGCAAGACCCATCTATATGCTGCTTACAAGAGACTCACCTCAAACCCAAAGATATACACAGACTAAAAGTGAAAGGATGGAAAAAGATATTTCATGCAAACAACAAGGAGGAAAAAGCAGGTGTTGCAGTACTTGTATCAGACAAAATAGACTTCAAAACGAAGAAAGTAGCAAGAGATAAAGAAGGACATTACATAATGATAAAGGGGTCAGTCTGATAAGAAGATATAACCATTATAAATATATATGCACCCAACACAGGAGTGCCAGCATATGTGAAACAAATACTAACAGAATTAAAGGAGGAAATAGACAGCAATGTATTCATTTTAGGAGACTTCAACACACCACTCACTCCAAAGGACAGATCAACCAGAGAATAAGTAAAGACACAGAGGCACTGAACAACACACTAGAACAGATGGACCTAACAGGTTTCTACAGAACTCTGCACCCAAAAGAAGCAGGACACACATTCTTCTCAAGTGCACATGGAACATTTTCCAGAATAGACCACATGCTAGGCCACAAAAAGAACCTCAGTAAATTAAAAAATATTGAAATCGTACCAACCAACTTCTCAGATCACAAAGGTATAAAACTAGAAATAAATTTTAGAAAGAAATCAAAAAGGCTCACAAATACATGGAGACTTAACAACATTCTCCTAATCAATCAATGGGTTAATGACCAAATCAAAACAGAAATCAAGTAATATATGTAGATTAATGACAACAACACAAAGCCACAACTTCTGTGGGATGCAGCAAAGGCAGTTCTAAGAGGAAAGTATATTGCACTCCAGGCCTATTTAAAGAAGGAAGAACATTCCCAAATGAATAGTCTAAAGCCACAATTACAGAAATTGGAAAAAGAAGAACAAATGAGGCCCAAAGTCACCAAAAGGAGGGACATAATAAAGATCAGAGAATAAATAAATAAAATTGAGAAGAATAAAACAATAGAGAAAATCAATAAAACCAAGAGCTGGTTCCTTGAAAAAATAAACAAAATAGATAAGCCCCTAGCCAGACTCATTAAGAGAAAAAGAGAATCTACACACATTAACAGAATCATAAATGAGAAAGGAAAAATAATGACGGACCCCACAGAAACACAAAGACTTATAAGAGAATATTATGAGAATCTATATGCTAACAACCTGGAAAACCTAGAAGAAATGGACAACTTCTTAGAAAAATACAACCTTCCAAGACTGACCAAGGAAGAAACAGAAAAACTAAATAGACCAATCACCAGCAACAAAATTGCATCGGTAATCAAAAACTACCCAAGAACAAAACCCCGGACCAGATGTATTCACCTTTGAATTCTACCAGACATGTAGAGAAGATATAAAACCCATTCTCCTTAAAGTTTTTCAAAAAATAGAAGAGGAGGGAATACTTTCAAACTCATTCTATGAAGTCAGCATCGCTCTAATACAAAAACTGGGCAAAGACCTCACCAAAAAAGAAAATTACCCACCAATATCCCTAATGAACATAGATGCAAAAATACTCAAAAATATATTAGCAACTGAATTAAAAAATACATCAAGAGGATCATACACCATGATCAAGTGGGATTCATCCCAGGGATGCAAGGATGGTACAACATTCGAAAATCCATCAACATCATACACCACATCAACAAAAACAAGGACAAAAACCACATGACCATCTCCATAGATGCTGAGAAAGCATTCCACAAAATTCAGCATCCATTCATGTTTAAAACTCCCAACAAAATGTGTATAGATGCCAAGTACCTTAACATCATAAAAGCCATATATGACAAACCCACAGCTAAAATCACACTTAACAGTGAGAAGCTGAAAGCTTTTTATCTAAGATTGGGAACAAAACAGGGATGCCCACTCTCTCCACTGTTATTCAACATAGTACTGGAGGTCCTAGCCACAGCAATTGAACAAAACAAAGACATACAAGGCATCTAGATTGGTAAAGAAGAAGTCAAATTGTCACTATTTGCAGATGACCTGATACTGTACATAAAAAACCCTAAAGACTCCACTCCAAAACTACTAGAACTAATATCTGAATTCAACAAAGTTGCAGGATACAAAATTAACACACAGAAATCTGTTGCTTTCCTATACAATAACGATGAACTAACAGAAAGAGAAATCAGAAAAACAATTCCATTCACAATTGCATCCAAAAGAATAAAATACCTAGGAATAAACCTAATGAAGGAAGTGAAAGAACTGTACTCTGAAAACTACAAGACACTCCTAAGAGAAATTAAAGAGGACACTAACAAATGGAAATGCCTCCCATGCGCTTGGCTAGGAAGAATAAATATTGTCAAAATGGCTATACTACCTAAAGCAATCTACAGATTCAATGCAATCCCTATCAAACTACCAACAGCTTTCTTCAATGAACAGGAAGAAATAATTCTAAAATTCATATGGAACCACAAAAGACCCTGAATAGCCAAAGCAATCCTGAGAAGGAGGAATAAAATAGGGAATTACGCTCCCTGACTTCAAGCCCTACTACAAAGCCACAGTAATCAAGACAATTTGGTATTGGCACAAAAACGGACCCACAGACCAGTGGAACAGAATAGAAAATCCAAACATTAACCCAAACATATACAGTCAATTAATATTTGATAATGGAGCCTTGGATATACAATAGGGAGATGACAACCTCTTCAGCAGGTGGTGCTGGAAAAACTGGACAGCTACATGTAAGAGAATGAAACTGGACTACTGTCTAGTCCCATACACAAAGGTAAACTCAAGGTGGATCAAAGACCTGAACGTAAGTCATGAAGCCATAAAACTCTTAGAAAAAAACATTGGCAAAAATCTCTTGGACATAAACATGAGTGACTTCTTCATGAACATATCTCCCTGGGCAAGGGAAACAAAAGCAAAAATGAACAAGTGGGACTATATCAAGCTGAAAAGCTTCTGTACAGCAAAGGACACCATCAGTAGAACAAAAAGCCATCCTACGGTATGGGAGAATATATTCATAAATGGTGTATCCGATAAGGGGTTGACATCCAAAATATATAAAGAACTCATGCACCTTAACAAACAAAAAGCAAATAATCCAATTAAGAAATGGGCAGAGGACATGAATAGACACTTCTCTAAAGAAGAAATTCAGATGGCCAACAGGCACATGAAAAGATGCTCCACATCGCTAATCATCAGAGAAATGCAGATTAAAACCACAATGAGATATCACTTCACCCCAGTGAGAATGGCCAATATCCAAAACACAAACAACAACAAATGTTGGCGAGGATGTTGGGAATAGGGAACCCTCCCACACTGCTGGTGGGAATGCAAATTAGTTCAACCATTGTGGAAAGCAGTATGGAGGTTCCTCAAAAACTCAAAATAGAAATACTATTTGACCCAGGAATTCCACTCCTAGGAATTTACCCTAAGAATGCAGCAGCCCAGTTTGAAAAAGACAGATGCACCCCTATGTTTATTGCAGCACTATTTACAATAGCCAAGAAATGGAAGCAACCTAAGTGTCCATCAGTAGATGAATGGATAAAGAAGAGGTGGTACATATACACAATGGAATATTATTCAGCCATAAGAAGAAAACAAATCCTACCATTTGCAAGAACATGGATGGAGCTAGAGGGTATTATGCTCAGTGATATAAGCCAAGCCGAAAAAGGCAAGTATCAAATGATTTCACTCATATGTGGAGTATAAGAACAAAGAAAAAAACTGAAGGAACACAACAGCAGCAGACTCACAGCACCCAAGAATGGACTAATAGTTAACAAAGGGAAAGGCACTGGGGAAGATGGGTGGGAAGTGACGGATAAGGGGGAAAAAGGGGTATTACGATTAGCAGATGTAATGTTGGGCGGGCATGGGGAGGGCTGTACAACTCAGAGAAGAGAAGTAGTGATTCTATAGCATCTCACTACGCTGATGGACAGTGATTGTAATGGGGTTGGTGGGGGGTACCTGATGAAGGGGGTATTTAATAACCATAGTATTGCACATGTAATTGCAGATTAATTATACCAAAATAAATTATAAAAAATAAATAAATTAGTTAAATAAAATAAAATCTGGTAGAAGACAGGGCACCAACTTTCTGTGGTACTGTTCAACATTTACTGGTGGACCTCACCATTTAAATAAGAAAAGTGAAGGGATATAATATTAGAAAGCTAATGGCAAACTCATTGCTTTTAATTGTGTGATTGTCCACAGAGAAAATCGAAGATGATCAACTGAAAAGCTCTTGGAAATAAGTTAGTTTGGAATCACTATTGGATGAAAATGTAAAACATGACAGATTTTTTTGTGGAGGGTCTTAGAATACAAGATTTATATATAAAAATTGTTTTTGTATAAAAGCAGCAAAGAATTGGAAATGAAATTTTTAAATATGTATCTCCAAGAAGGTATTTATCTCCATAAAATAAAAATAAGGTGGATTTAACAAAAAAAAAGAATTTTTAAGTGCATAGTTCAGTAATGTTAAGTATATTCAGTTCATTTTGCATCTCTATAACTTTTTCATATTGCAACACTGAGAGTCTATGTTGAACAATTCTCCATTTCCCTCTCCAACCTGTGGCAACTACAATTCTATTTTCTATTTCTATGAAATTTGACTCATACAAGTGGAATCATATAGTAGTTGTCTTTTTGTGACTGGCTTATTTCACTTAGTATAATGTCCTTAGGTTCATCCATGTTAGCATGTGACAGGATTTACTTTTTTAAAGACTGAATAATATCCATTGTGTGTGTGTGTGTGTGTGTGTGTGTATGCAAAATTATCTCTATTTTTCCATCATTGGGTTGCCTCTACCTCTTGGCTATTGTGAATAATGCTGTGATAAATATGGGTTTGTAAATATCTCTCCAAGATCCTACTTTCAACTCTTTTTGGATATAGGACCAAAAGTGGAATTGCTGGATCACATGATAATTCTGTTTTTCATCTTTTTTTTTTTTAAATATTTTATTTTATTTTAGTATCATTAACCTA
>JAQQAC010013450.1:3175414-3224711 GCA_029783875.1 Phataginus tricuspis
GCATATAGATGCTCGTAATATTCTCTTATAATTCTTTGTATTTCTGTGGGGTCCGTCGTTATTTTTCCTTTCTCATTTGTGATTCTGTTTATGTGTGTAGTTTCTCTTTTTCTCTTAATGAGTCTGGCTAGGGGTTTATCTATTTTGTTTATTTTTTCAAAGAACCAGCTTTTGGTTTCATTGATTTTTTCTATTGTTTTATTCTTCTCAATTTTATTTATTTCTTCTCTGATCTTTATTATGTCTCTCCTTCTGGTAACTTTGGGCCTCATTTGTTCTTCTTTTTCCAATTTCAATAATTGTGCCCTTAGACTGTTCATTTGGGAATGTTCTTCCTTCTTTAAATGGGCCTGGATTGCAATGTACTTTCCTCTTAAGACTGCCTTCGCTGCGTCCCACAGAAGTTGTGGCTTTATGTTGTTGTTTGTTTTTCATCTTTTGAGGAACCTTCATAGTGGATATAGTGGATGCACCATTTTACAGTATTACCAACAGGTCACAAGTGTTCCAATGTCTACGCATCCTTACTAACACTTGCTATTTTCTGTTTCTTTTTTGATAGTGACTATCCTAATGTGAGGATATGAAGTGATATCTCATTGTAGTTTTGATTTGCATTTCTTTAATTATCAGTGATATTGAACATCTTTTCATATACATGTTAGCAATTTGTGTATCTTTGGGAAAATGTCTATATCTGATAAAGGGTTAATACCCAGAATATAGAAAGAACTACAACTGAACAATAAAAAACCCAAATAACCTAATAAAAAATAGGAAATGACTTGAAGTAAGAAAATCATATTTTAATAGTTTTCTGTATTATTCCTTCTAGTAGAAGTAAATTTTGATTACCTCTTGTGATAGGGAGGACAATTAGATTAGGCTAAACTCCTGGAAATAATGAAGCTTTTCCCATCAAATTCCCTTTCTTAGGTCCTTATGTGGGAAAAATTGAAGTTTCTATGGCCAAGATCCTCACCTGAACCTAAACTACTTGATGATGTAGTTTGCCTACTGCTAGGCTACTGCTTCCACACCCATAGGCAATAAGCAATCATTGACTGAGTCACTATATAAAGAGTTCTGCTCAGTGCTCTGGGCAGTGGCATAGGGGGGGAGGATTATAGACTGTTGGATGCAGACGTGATTCTAGTGCTCGACCTGCCGCTGAGAGAATAAAGCTGTGTAATAAACCCTTTTATCCCAATAATGTTTCATCATCATCATTTCTCAGTCTCACTGAATCCATAGTGAGCTTGCTGGGGGCCAAAAGCTTCAGGCAAGACACCTTTCTTTTCCTTGGGTCAGGTCTTGATGAGTAAGTCCTCAAACAATGGTCTTTTCTATTATCAAGAGAAAAAAAATGCCATTTCCACATTTAATATTATAACAATATGAAACTGCTATGTAGTTTTTGGAAAGAAAGGTGAACTTATTGGATGCAACACATTTCAACTATCAAAGCTGTTTGAAAACAATGAGTGTTAAGTGCTAACTGTGCTCATCACTCTGTTAGATACTATTGTGGACACAAAAAACAAGTGCAAAATAGAATTCTGTTGCTTGAAGAGGTTACATACTGAAGCATTTACAGAAACTGACAAGTTGTGTTTCACAATGTGGTATATTTATATTCTTACACAGAGTATATAAAACTCAGTAAGATGTCCCCTGTGCCATTCTTTGAGAAAGATGGCATAGAAGAATGATTTACTCTTGCAGGAGCTGGGGTATCTACAGTTTACTTTCGGCATATGATCCTTGTACATATGAACCCCACTTATTGCATGTCTCCCTATCTCTGTATGTTTGATGTGTTATTTATACATGTATGTTTGAGAGAATGAGGTAGGAAAAGAAGTTAGGAACACTTAAATCAGAATTTGTGAGTCATAAAGGCCTGTCTTGCTAATGGGTTCAGCCCCTGGCAAGTTCACTATGGATTCAATGAGAGCAAAGAATGACAATGGAACATTCGTGGGGTGAAAGGGTTATACCCAGCTTTATTTCCACGGTGGCTAGAATCCTGTCCACTCAGAGCGAGTCTGCATGCAGAAATCCAGTCTCTGCCTCTGGGCCTCTCCACCCCCACAGCCATCTCAATCTCTGTCCTCGGTGCTGCCACCACTCTAGCCTCTGCTCTCCTGCATCTGTGCCACCATGTCGCACACAGCACTGGGTGGAGTTCTTTATATAGAGTCAATAACAATGTATTGCCCACACGTGTTTAGTAAGCTTGCCTACCAGCGCCAGGTGAGAATCCTGGCCTAGGAACCTTCACTATATCCACAAGGACCAAAAGGCTTTTAGTCATAAAACGGAACTGCTCTTCATTCCTTCCTGAATATTAAATTCCCATGTGTTATTTCTCTCCACCCTGAAGAACTTCTTAGTGTTTTCTGCAGTTTAAATTTGTTGATGATGGATTATTTTTCTCCCTCTTTATCAGAACGTGTATTTATTTCTCCTTCATTTTTACAGGATATTTTTGCTGGATATAGAGCTCTGTGTTGACACTTTTTTTCCTTTAAGCATTTTAAAGATTATCCCACTAATTTCTGGCCTCCATTGCTTCTGATGAGAAGTTGTTGATCTCCATTTTTTCCTTATACGTAATTTGTTTTTCTCAAGCTGTTTTGACATTTTACCTTTCGTTTTTGGTTTGCAGTAGTTTGACTAGTATGTTCAATGTTGTAGTTTTTCTTTGTATTTATCCTACTTGGGGTTCTCTGAGCTTCATGAACATGCAAATTTTAATCTTTCACTACATTTAGAAAGTTTCTGGCCATTATTCTTCATATATTCTTTTTATTGATTTATCTCTCAGACTCCACTAACACATATGTTAAAACTATTGATATCATCACACTGTGGCTCTGTTCATTCTTTTTCCAATTTGTTTTCTCTGCCCTTCATATTGAATTTGTCTTCAAGTTCATTGTCTTTTTCATTCATCTTCAATCTGCTGTTAAGCTCATCCAATGGATTAAAATTTTTTTTCAGATACTGCATTTTTATGTTGTAGACTTTTCATTTGTTAATTTTTTTATGGTTTCATTCTCTCTGCTAAGATTTCATACCTTTTATTAATTTTGAGCATATTTTCCTTCATATTCTTGGTTATTAGAATAATGTTTTAAAATCCTTGTCTGCTAATTCTAGTATCTGGGTCATCTCATATTTGGTCTCCATTGATTGCCTTTTCTCATGAATATAGTTCACACTTTCCTGTTTCCTCATAGGTCTACTAATTTTGAATTATGTCCTGGATGTTATTAATGATGGATTTTAAACCCACTTGATCCTATTTGTTCTTCAGAGGAATATTTATTTTTTTCTTTTAGCATTTCAAGTTAACTTGAACTTACTTTAAACTCTTAACTCTAAACAATCTTTATTTGTTTAGCTTTCAGTGTGCTGCCTGGAGTCTGTGCCTTGTATGTATAATTCAGGGTCAGTCAGAGATTTGGGAAGAGTTATATATGGAGTGAGGCTTACTCTCTGTTGTTCATTTAAATTTTTCAGGATTTTCATTTAAATTTTTCAGCTGCTGTGGTCATTCCATACTCTGTTCTCTGGACCTTAAACACTAAGGTTATAGGTTTTCAATCTGTATTTATGTATTCAGTGCACTGACTGGGGTCTATCCTCACTCAGTGCTATTCCTTCTCCCAAATGTTTATCCCTCTCCAATGTGGCCTGCTTTTTTGCTCTCAGTGCTTTCAGGTGGTTGTTTTTTATATTTTGTCCAGAGCTTATAGTGGTTGTTTGTGAGAGGGTTTGTGCAGGTAGGAGCTACACCCCTCTTTTTCTTATAACATTTTCAATAATCTTTTTGTAATATTTGCCATTCCTTCTGATATTTACCTAAATACAATGTGTAAAATTTTTTTATTTAACATTTAATCTTCTCATCCTTGTTTGGTTCTCACAGCAATGAACAATATAGATATTATTACCATCATTACCCTTTTCCTAGGAAAACAAAATCTCCTAGAGTTTAAGAAACCTGCCAATATTCATATAGATCAAATCTCATACTTTTTGACTTCAAGTTTAGTTTACTTTCTGTGGAACCATGTTGTATTTTTCTGATGAATAGATTAAGTAACCATCAGCAGTCTAGAACTGACACTAAGTTATACATGATTTTAAAATCATTACATTTTATTTGCACACAATACAATGAAAAAAATCTGGCACAAGTTTTTTTGTCTTTAGTTCAGAATGGGGCTGAGATTGTGTCACTGATATTTGAGTAATTCAATGAACAACATATGTAAGGCAAGTAGCAATTTATGTAATGGAAAAAAATGGGTAGAAAATAATATAAATCTACTAAAGAGCTTAAACATTAATAAATGCCTGTCTTGCCAAAGGGGTTTCACCCCCAGGCAAGTTCGCTATGGATTCAATGTGACCAAAGAAATTGACAGCAAAACGTTCTTTGGGGTGAAAGGGTTTATTACCTGGCTTGTTCTCCCAGCAGTAGGTCAAGCACTAGTGTCTCTGCCTCCACCCAGAACACTGGGAAGAGCTCTCTATATAGTGCAATAATAGCTTATTGCCTAAAGGTGTGGAAGCGGTAGCCTAGCAACAGGCCAGCTACATCATCGGGTGGTTTAAGTTCAGTGAGGATCCTGGCCGTAAGAACCCCAACTTCCCCGCAGTGCCCTTCTCAAACCTGGACTGAATACTCATTTTATTCAACCAACATTTTTCTATTGATTTTATAGACAAGGAACAAATGGGTAGATCCTGGTCAGATGTTTTGGCTAGTTAGGAAGCTCTTAAAATGAACTTTAATGCAATGAATTTATGTTTTTTTCATTTTATCTTATTGCTTTCTATATCATTCAGTCATGGGTTTATAGCACTTTTAAATCTCCCCAGCTAAGTGTATGCTTTTTCTACATTATTCTGCACATATAAAAGGCCTTTGTAGAAAAAGCATAGGAATAATTATGAACAATAATTTCATAAAAACACTCGTATGTACTGTACTAATCAGGTTCTCCAGGGAAACAGAACCAATGGATATATATATAGAATAATGTATACTTATAAGAAGAGATGTATTATAGAAATTGGTGTACATGATCATGGAGGCTGAGAAGTCCGACAGTCTGCTCTGCAAGCTGGAGGACCGTGAAAGCCAGTAAATTAGTGTAATGTTAGTACAAGTCTGAAGGTCTGGAAATTGTGGGTCTAGTTGAATAAGTACTGATCTGAGTCTGAAAGCTTGGGAACCAGGAATGCTTGTGTTGATGGCAGGAGAAGATGTATGCCTTAGCTCAAGCACAGAGCTCTAATTTGCCCTTCCTCTGCCTTTTTGGTCTATTTAGGCCCTCAACAGATTGGATGATACCCACCTACATTGGGGAGGGCATTTGCTTTACTCAGTTTACCAATTCAAATGTTAATCCTAGCAAGAAACACTGTTTCAGACACACCCAGAAATAATGTTTTACCAGCTCTCTGGGCCATAATGGTTCTTAAATGTTACTGTGCATCAGAATTACCTGGAGGGTCCATAGAAGCAAATTTCTGGGCACCACCCGGTGTTTCTTTTTGGTAGATCTGGGGTGGGGTTTGAAATTTGTAAGTCTAAGAAGTTCCTAGCTGTTCCTGATGCTACTGGTCTGCCCATCCTACTTTGAAAATCCTTTCTGACTCTTGAAGGCTAATTATCACCGTTAATAATTAGTTCCAAAACAGCCACTAGAGGGCAGTGGAACCACAGACAAATTGGATGTACTGCTTAATATGTTCCCTGGTTTATGCCATCAACTAAAGTATTGCTGTAAGCCATAAGATTACCAAGGCCAAACATTAATTTCCTGTATAATATCTTTAGGCTCATTCTCAATTGGAGTATAAATCAAAGCTTGTCGTTATGATTGTGAGGGTCAGAGACATATAATGCAGCTCTAATTGACTGAAGCTCGTTTTGTGATCAAAATACATTAAAAGTTGGACTTTTCTAAGTGAGCATTTGCACATATACCTAGTAGTCTTTGGGTTAACAGGAACCATTTTGGCTTCCCAAGAGACTACATTTTGATAATAGGTTTAGTTTGTTATGGAGATAATTCTACTTTCAAGTGGTATTTATTGTTTTAGGACATGCACCTTTTATTTTGTGAAAGTGAGATGTAAGTACTTTTTTTTTCTTACAGGGTTTTTATTTTTAATTTTATCTTATTTATTTTATTTTTAAAAATTTCTATTAAGGTATTATTGATATACACTCTTATGAAGGTTTCACATGAAAAAACAATGTGGTTACTACATTTACACATATTATCAAGTCCCCACCCATACCCCATGGCAGTCTCTGTCCATCAGTGTACTAAGATGCCACAGATTCACTGTTTGCTTTCTCTGTGGTACACTGTTTCCCCATAACCCCCAGACCATGTGTCCTAAACATAATACCCCTCAACCCCCAACTCCGTCCCTCCTGACCCGCCCTCCCATGCCCCTCCCCTGTGGTAACCACTAGTTCCTTCTTGGAGTCTGTGAGTCTGTTACTATTTTGTTCCTTCAGTTTTGCTTCGTTGTTATACTCCACAAATGAGGGAAATCATTTGTCACTTGTCTTTCTCCACCTGGCTTATTTCACTGAGCATAATATCCTCCAGTTTCATCCATGTTGTTGCAAATGGTAGAATTTGTGTCTTTCTTATGGCTGAATAATATTCCATTGTGTATATGTACCACATCTTCTTTATCCATTAATCTACTGATGGACACTTAGATTGCTTCTGTATCTTGGCTATTGTAAATAGTGCTGCAATAAACATAGTGGGGGCATATGTCTTTTTGAGCCTGAGAAGTTATATTCTTTGTGTAAATTCCAAGGAGTGGGATTCCTGGGTCAAATGGTATTCCTATTTTTAGTTTTTTGAGGAACCTCCATATTGCTTTACACAATGGTTGAACTAGCTTACATTCCCACCAGCAGTGTAGGAGGTTCCCCTTTCTCCCCATCCTCAACAGCATTTGTTGTTCTTAGTCTTTTCGATGCTGGCCATTCTTACTGGTGTGAGGTGATATCTCATTGTGGTTTTAATTTGCATTTCCCTGATGATTAGTGATGTGGAGCATCTTTTCATGTGCCTGTTGGCCATCTGAATTTCTTTGGAGAATTGTTTCTTCATATCCTCTGCCCATTTTTTAATCGGGTTATTTGCTTTTTGGGTGTTGAGGCATCTGAGTTCTTTATATATTTTGGATGTTAACCCCTTGACGGATGTGTCATTTTACAAATATATTCTCCCATACTGTAGGATGCCTTTTTGTTCTGTTGATGGCGTCCTTTGCTGTACAGAAACATTTTAGTTTGATGTAGTCCCATGTGTTCATTTTTGCTTTTGTTTCCCTTGCTTAAGGAGATGCGTTCAGGAAGAAGTTGCTCATGCTTATATTCAGGAGATTTTTGCCTATGTTGTCTTCTAAGAGTTTTATGGTTTCATGACTTACATTCAGGTCTTTGATCTATTTCGAGTTTACTTTTGTGTATGGGGTAAAACAATAATCCAATTTCATTCTCTTGCATGTAGCTGTCCTGTTTTGACAATACCAGCTGTCGAAGAGGCTGTCATTTCCCCATTGTATGTCCATGGCTCCTTTATCATATATCAATTGACCATATATGCTTGTGTTTATATCTGGGCTCTCTAGTCTGTTCCATTGGTCTATGGTTCTTCTCTTGTGCCAGTACCAAATTGTCTTGATTACTATGGCATTGTAGTGGAGCTTGAAGTTGGGGAGCATAATCGCCCCAGCTTTATTCTTCCTTCTCAGGATTGCTTTGGCTATTCGGGGTCTTTTGTGGTTCCATATGTATTTTAGAACGATTTGCTCTAGTTCATTGTAGAATTCTGTTGTTATTTTGATAGGAATTGCATTGAATCTGTAGATTGCTTTAGGCAGGATGGCATTTTGACAATATTAATTCTTCCTATCCATAAGCATGGGATGTGTTTCCATTTATTGGTATCTTCTTTAACTTCCTGAGCGTCTTGTAGTTTTCAGAGTATAGGTCTTTCACTTCCTTGGTTAGGTTTATTCCTAGGTATTTTATTCTTTTTGACTCAACTGTGAATGGAATTATTTTCCTGATTTCTTTTTCTGCTAGTTCATCGTTAGTGTATAGGAATGCAACAGATTTCTGTGTATTAATTTTGCATCCCACAACTTTTCTGAATTCAGATATTAGATCTACTGGTTTTGGAATGGATACTTTAGGGTTTTTTATGTACAATATCATGTCATCTGCAAACAGGGACAGTTTGACTTCTTCCTTGCCAGTCTGGATGCCTTTTATTTCTTTGTGTTGTCTGATTGCCGTGGCTAGGACCTCCAGTACTGTGTTGAATAAAAGTGGGGAGAGTGGGCATCCTTGTTTTGTTCCTGATCTTAAAGGGAAAGTTTTCAGCTTCTTGTTGTTAAGTATAATGTTGGCTGTGGGTTTGTCATATATGGCCTTTACTATGTTGAGGTACTTGCCCTCTATATCCATTTTGTTGAGTTTTTTTATCATGAATGGATGTTGAATTTCGGGAAATGCTTTTTCAGCATCTATGGAGATGATCATGTGGTTTCCTTCCTTTTTGTTGATGTGGTGGATGATGTTAATGGATTTTCACATGTTTTACCATCCTTGAATCTCTGGAATAAATCTTACTTGATCATGATGTATGGTCTTTTTTATGTATTTTTGAATTTGGTTTGCTAATATTTTGTTGCATATTTTTGCATCTATGTTCATCAGGGATATTGATCTGTAATTTTCTTTTTTTGTTTTGTCTTTGCCTGGTTTTGGTATTAGAGTGATGCTGGCCTCAGAGAATGAGTTTGGAAGTATTCCCTCTTCTTCTACTCTTTGGAAAACTTTAAGGAGGATGGGTATTAGGTCTTCACTAAATGTTTTATAAAATGCAGCAGTGAAGGCATCTGGTCCAGGAGTTTTGTTCTTAGGTGGGTTTTTGATTACCAATTCAATTTTGTTGCTCGTAATTGGTCTGTTCAGATTTTCTGTTTCTTTCTGGGTCAGCCCTGGAAGGATGTATTTTTCTAGAAAGTTTTCCATTTCTTCTAGGTTATCCAGTTTGTTGGCATATAATTTTTCATAGTATTCTCTAATAATTCTTTGTATTTCTGCGGTGTCCGTTGTGATTTTTTCCTTTCTCATTTCTGATTCTGTTTATGTGTGTGGATTCTCTTTTTCTTGATAAGTCTGGCCAGGGATTTATCTATTTTGTTTATTTTCTCGAAGAACCAGGTCTTGCTTTCACTGATTCTTTCTATTGTTTTATTCTTCTCCATTTTATATATTTCTGCTCTAATCTTTATTATGTCCCTCCTTCTACTAACTCTGGGCCTCATTGTTGTTCTTTTTCTAGTTTCATTAATTATGAGTTTAGACTGTTCATATGGCATTGTTCTTCTTTCCTGAGGTAGGCCTGTATTGTAATATATACTTTGCTCTTAGCACAGCCTTCGTTGTACCCCACAGATTTTGTGTTATTGAATTACTGTCATTTGTCTCCATATATTGCTTCGTCTCTGTTTTTATTTGGTCATTGATCCATTGATTATTTAGGAGCATGTTGTGATGCCTCCATGTGTTTGTGGGATTTTTAATTTTCTTTGCATAATTTATTTCTAATTTCATACCTTTGTGATCTGAGAAGATGGTTGGTACAATTTCAATCTTTTTGAATTTATTGGCTCTTTTTGTGGCCTACTATATGATCTGTTCTTGAAAGTGTTCCATGTGCACTTGAGAAGAATGTGTATCCAGTTGCTTTTGGATGGACTGTACTGTGGATGTCTGTTAGGTCCAAATGTTCTAATGCATTATTGAGTGCCTCTGTCTTTTTACTTATTTTCGGTCTGGTTGATCTGTCCTTTGGAGTGACTGGTGTGTTGAAGTCTCTCAAAATGAATGCATTGCAGTCTATTTTCCCCTTTAATTCTGTTAGTATTTGTTTCACATATGTAGATGATTCTGTGTTGAGTGCATTGATATTTATAGTAGTTATATCCTCTTGTGGGACTGACCCCTTTACCATTATGTATTGTCCTTCTTTGTCTCTTGTGACTTTCTTTGTTTTGAAGTCTATTTTGTCTGATAGAAGTACTGCAACTCCTGCTTTTTTCTGCCTATTAGTTGCATGAAATATCTTTATCCATCCCTTCAGTTTTAGTCTGCTTATATCTTTGGGTTTGAAGTGAGTCTCTTGTAGGCAGCATATAGATTGTTTTTGTTTTTTTATCCATTGAGTGACTCTATGTCTTTTGGTTGGTGCATTCAGACCATTTTCATTTAGGGTGATTATCTATAGATATGTACTTATTACCATTGCAGGCTTTAGACTCATGGTTACCAAAGATTCAAGGGTAATTCCTTTACTATCTAACAGTCTAACTTATCTCACTTTGTATGCTATTACAAACACAACCTAAAGGTTCTTTTTTTTCCCCTCCTTTTTCTTCCTCCTCCATTCTTTGTATGTTATGAATCATATTCTGTGCTCTTGTCTATTCCTCGGGAGACATATATTTAGCCTTAGGAATACTTCCATCTATAGGAGTACCTCCAAAATGCACTGTAGAGGTGGTTTGTGGGAGGTAAATTCTCTCAGCTTTTGCTTATCTGAAAATTGTTTAATCCCTCCTTCAAATTTAAATGATAACCTTGCCAGGTAGAGTATTCTTGGTATGAGGCCCTTCTGCTTCATTGCACTAAATATATCATGTCACTCCCTTCTGGCCTGTAAGTTTCTGTTAAGAAATATGATGATAGCCTGATGGGTTTTCCTTTGTATGTGATCTTTTTTCTCTCTCCATCTGCTTTTAAAAGTCTATCTTTATCCTTGATCTTTGCCATTTTAATTATTATATGTCTAATGTTGTCTTCCTTGGGTCCCTTATGTTGGAAGATCTGCCCTCCAGGGCTTGAGACACTATCTCCTTCCCCAGATTGGGGAAGTTTTCAGAAATTACCTCCTCAATGACACTTTCTATCCCTTTTTTTTCTCTCTTCTTCTTTAGCTACCCCTATAATGCGAATTTTGTTCCGTTTGGAGTGGTCACACAGTTCTCTCAATATTCTTTCATTCTTAGAGATACTTTTTTCTCTGTATGCCTCAGCTTCTTTGTATTCCTCTTCTCTGATTTCTATTCCATTTACCGTCTCTTCTACTCTGTCTAATCTGCTTTTAAATCCCTCCATTGTATGTTTCATTTCAGATATGGAATTTCTTAATAATTGAATCTGCATCTTAAATTAGTTCCTGAGTCCTTGAGTATTTTTCTCTTCTTCCATAAGCATGTTATGACTTTTATTTTGAACTCTCTTACAGGGAGTTTGGTGAGTTCAGTTTCATTTGGTCCTTTTCCTGGGGTTTGTGAGATTTTGGTCTGAACCAGGTTGTTTTGACGCTTCATATTTCTCTGTGGTGCCCTCTTGTGCCCAGAAGCTCCAGTCTCTGGAGCTCCTAAGCCCCTAGAATGAGGTTGGTCTTCGGGGGGTAGCAGAGCTGATGCCTGAAGGGAGGAAAGATCTATTTCCTGATTCTGGTCTGCGGTGCCTGTCTCCAGTATCACAACCAGTGGGCCAAGGAGATAGGTGTAAGCCTCTGTGCTCGGGTGTCTCTTTCTGTTGTAGATGGGGCCTCCCTCTGACTGCCCTGATGCCAGTGCAGTGACTGCTGGTTTGCAAGCCAGTGCTGTCAGGCCAGGGGGAAGGCTCAGCAGGCTGCCTATCACACTAGGGGGCCTTGGAGCTGAGCATACAGCCAGGGGGATGGAACACCTGAAACTCCTCAAAGTTCCCAACCTGCTGGGCAGAGCACACTATGACAAACTTGTCCAGCTCTCCCATCTACCCTACAGCAAGCTCCATGCAAATCCCGCCCTTTCAGCAGCCTCTCACTGCTAGGGAGCCTCTCAGACCGCTTGCCTTACTCCTGTCACAGAGCAGCCAGATGTGGATCCCGTCCTCCACAAATGGCCGAATGTCAGTCTCAGGCACTCTGCCTGTCCCAGCTCCCCGATCTCCAGAGCACCACCCAATGTAGGTTTCTGCTCATGAAGCAGATCTCCAGGGCTAGGTGTTCATTAGTCCCAGGCTTCCACTCCATCCCTGCTTCGTTTCTCTTCCTCCTGCCAGCGAACTGGGGTTTGGAAAGGGCCTGGGTCCCACCAGATCATGGCTCCGGTACGTTACCCTGTTTGTCAGGTCTGCTCTGTTCATGATGTCTGTATGCAGTCTGGTGCAGCCTTCTTTCCTGTTGCTGTTTTAGGGTTAGTTGTATTAATTAACTATATTTTCATAGAATTTGTGGTTTTGGGAGGAGTTCTCTGTCTCACCTCTCATGCCGCCATCTTCAATCTTCTGAGACAGTATCTTGATATGATATTCAGGTTGCAAATAGAATCTCTTGGTGTGCAGAAGAAGGTGGAAGCTAGGCCACTACTCCTTCTTGTCCAGGAGGCTGAGCTCGTGGAAGATTCCCACCTGGGTGGAAAAGAGGTGATTGTGCCAACAGTCCTCCATGTGTTCCAAGTCCACTCCCATCGGCTGGAGTAGGCAGATGCTGCATGGTTCCAGCGCAATCTCTCTTTTGGGTTTTTTATGTGCAATATCATTTCATCTGCAAACAGTGACAGTTTTAATTCTTCTTTACCATTCTGGATGCCCTTTATTTCTTCGTGTGGTCTAATTGCTGTGGAGAGGACCTCCAGAACTATGTTGAATAAAAGTGGAGAGAGTGGTCATCCTTGTCTTGTTCCCAATCTTAAAGGAAAGGTGTTCAGCTTCTCACTGTTAAGTATAATGTTGCCTGTGGGTTTGTCATATATGGACTTTATTATGTTGAGGTACTTGACCTCTATACCCATTTTGTTGAGAGTTTTTATCATGAATGGATGTTGAATTTAGTCAAGTGCTTTTTCAGCACCTATGGAGATTATCATGTGGTTTTTGTCCTTGTTTTTCTTGATGTGGTGGATGATGTTAATGATTTTCTAATATTGTACCATCCTTGCATCCCTGGAATAAATCCTACTTGATCATAGTGGATGATCTTTTTGATATGTTTTTGAATTCTTTTGCTAATTTTTGTTGAGTATTTTAGCATCTATGTTCATCAATTATATTGGTCTGTAATTTTCTTTTTTTGTAGTGTCCTTGCCTGGTTTTGGTATTAGAGTAATGCTGGCCTCATAGAGTGAGTTTGGAAGTATTCCCTCCTCTTCTATTTTTTGGAAAACTTTGAGGAGGATGGGTATTAGGTCTTCACTAAATGTTTGATAAAATACGACAGTGCAGCCATCTGGTATGGACGTTTTGTTCTTAGGTAGTTTTTTGATTACCAATTCAATTTCGTTGCTGGTAATTGGTCTTTTCAGATTTTCTGTTTATTTCTGGGTCAGCCTTGGAAGGTTGTATTTTTCTAGAAAGTTGTCCATTTCTTCTAGGTTATCCAGTTTGTTAGCATATAATTTTTCATAGTATTTTCTCATAATTCTTTGTATTTCTGTGGTATCCATATGTGTGCAGACTCTCTTTTTTTTTGATAAGTCTGGCTAGGGGTTTATCTATTTTGTTTATTTTCTTGAAGAACCAGCTCTTGCTTTCATTGATTCTTTCTATTGTTTTATTCTTCTCTATTTTATTTATTTCTGCTCTAATCTTTATTATATCCCTCCTTCTACTGACTTTGGGCCTCATTTGTTCTTCCTTTTCTAGTTTTGTTAATTGTGGGTTTAGACTGTTCATATGGGATTGTTCTTCTTTCCTGAGGTAGGCCTGTATTGCAATATGCTTTCCTCTTAGCACAGTGTTTGCTGTGTCCCACAGATTTTGTGGTGTTGAATTATTGTTGTCATTTGTCTCCATATATTGCTTAATCTCTGTTTTTATTTGGTCATTGATCCATTGATTATTTAGGAGCATGTTATGACACCTCTATGTGTTTGTGGTATTTTTTCATTTTCTTTGCCTAAATTATTTCTAGTTTCATACCTTTGTGGTCTGAGAAACTGGTTGGTACAATTTCAATCTTTCTAAATTTACTGAGGCTCTTTTTGTGGCCTAGTATATGATCTATTCTTGAAAATGTTCCATGTGCCCCTGAGTAGAATGTGTATTCTGCTGCTTTTGGGTGTAGAGTTCTGTAGATGTCAGTTAGGTCCACCTGTTCTAATGTGTTGCTCAGTGCCTCTGTCTCCTTACTTGCTTTCTCTCTTGTTGATCTGTCCTCTGGAGTGAGTGGAGTGTTGAAGTCTCCTAGAATAAATGCATTACATTTTATTTCCCCTTTTAATTCTACTAGTATTTGTTTCACTATGTAGGTGCTCCTGTGTTGGCTGCATAGTTATTTTTAATGGGTATATCTTCTCGTTGAATTGACCCTTTCATCATTATGTAATGTCCTTCTTTGTCATATGTGACTTTCTTTGTTTTGAAGTCTATTTTGTCTCATACAAGTACTGTAACTCTTGCTTTCTTCTCCCTATTAGTTGTATGAAATATCTTTTTCCATCCCTTCACTTTAGTCTGTGTATGTCTTTGGGTTTAAAGTGGGTCTCTTGTAGGGAGCGTATAGATGGGTCTTGTATTTTTATCCATTGAGTGACTCTATGTCTTTTGATTGGTGCATTCAGACCATTTACATTTAGTGTGATCATCAATAGGTATGCACTTATGGCCACTGCAGACTTTAGATTCATGGTTATCAAAGGTTCAAGGTTAACTTCCTTACTATCTAAGAGTCTAACTTAACTCACTTAGTATGGTATTAGAAACACAATCTAAAGGTTCTTTTTTTCTCCTTTTTCTTCCTCCAATTCTTTATATATTAAGTATCATGTTCTGTACTCTCTCTTTATCGCTTGGCTTACTTTGGGGTAGTTGATTTAATTTTGCATTTGCTTAGTAATTAACTCTGCTACTTTCCTTATTGTGGTTTTATTACCTCTGGTGACAGCTATTAAACCTTAGGAATTCTTCCATCTATAGCAGTCCCTCCAAAATACACTGTAGAGATTATTTGTAGGAGGTAAATTCTCTCAGCTTTTGCTTATCTGGAAATTGTTTAATTCCCTTCTTCAAATTTAAATGATAAGCTTGCCTGATAAAGTATTCTTGGTTCAAGGCCCTTCTGCTTCATTGCATTAAAAATATCGTGCTACTCCCTTCTGGTTTGTAAGGTTTCTGCTGAGAAGTCTGATGATAGCCTGATGGGCTTTCCTTTGTATATGATCTTATTTCTCTCTGTGGCTGCTTTTAATAGTCTGTCCTTATCCTTGATCTTTGCTGTTTTAATTATTATATGTCTTGGTGGTGTCTTACTGGGGTCCCTTGTGTTGAGAGATCTGTGCACCTCCGTGTCCTGAGATACTATCTCCTTCCCCAGATTGGGGAAGTTTTCAGCAATTACCTTTTCTAAGATACTTTGTATCCCTTTTTCTCTCTCTTCTTTTTCTGGTACCCCTACAATGCTAATATTGTTCTGTTTGGATTGGTCACACAGTTCTCTCAATATTCTTTCATTGTTTGAGATCCTTTTTCCTCTCTGTGCCTCAGCTTCTTTGTATTCCTTTTCTCTCATTTCTGTTTCATTTACTGTCTCCTCCACCATATCTAATCTCCTTTTAAAACCTTCCATTTTATGTTGCATTTCTGATACTGTGTTCTGTAATCATTGGATCTCCAACTGGAATTCATTCCTGAGTTCTTGAATATTTTTTCTGTACCTCCATGAGCATCTTTATGATTTGTATTTTGAAATCTCTTTCAGGATTATTCATGTGGTCAATTTCATTTGAGTCTTTCTCTGGTGTATTTATAATTTTGCTTCCAACAAGGTTCCTTTAACATTTCATATTTGTTGTTTGCATCCTCCAGTGCCCAAATGCTCTACTCTCTGGAGCTGCTCTGCCCCTGGAGCAATGTCGGGGATCACAGGGTAGCGGTGTTGGTGCTTGGGGGAAGACAGACCTGTTTCCTGCCTCCTGGCTGCTATGCCAGACCCAGTGGGCCGAGCACACAGGTATAAACCTCTATGCTTTGCGTTTGTATTTACTATAGGCATGGCTTCCCTCTGGCGGGCGTGATGTCAGGGCACATTTTGCTGGTTTGCGAACCAGGTGCTGGTGACCAGAAGGAAGGCGCGGAGGCTGCGTATCATGGAGGGGGGCCTTGGAGGTGTGTAGCCAGTCAGTGGGCTGGAGTGTCTGAACATCATGAATGATCCCATCCTCCTGGGCAGAGTGCACCTGGACAATTTTGCCTACCTGTCCTTTCTCCTGAGCAGTAAGCTCTGTGCAATCCTTGCCCCTTGAGCAGTCCTCGCTGTTAGGAAGTCTCTCAGATTGCCCATTTTGTCTCAGAGCAGCCGGATATGGATCCCTGTTTTCCACAAGCGGCTGGAGCTCAGTGTCTTCAGGTATTCTGTCTGTCTTAGCTTTCCAACCCCCCTAATCACCAGAGCACCATGTAATGTAGATTTGTGCTCCCAGATCAGATTTCCGGAGTTAGGTATTCAGCAGTCCCAGGCCTTCACTCACTCCCCGCTCCATTTCTCTTCCTCCTGCTGGTGTGCTGGGGTGGGGGAAGGGCTTGGGTCCAGCCGGGCCACGGCTTTCATATGTCACCCTGTTCCATGAGATCTATTTTTTTCCTCCAGGTGTATGCAGTCTGACCCAGCCCTCTTTCCTATTGTTCATTCAGGATTAGTTGTATTAATTAGATTTTCATATTATATGCAGTTTTAGGAGGAGACCTATGTCTCACCTCTCACGCCGCCATCTTTAATCTCTCCTGTTTGGTGTCATATTCTGTACTGTTTGTGTATCCCTTGAATGACTTTGTGGGTAGCTCATTTAATTTTGCATTTGGTTATTATTTAGGTCTACTTAATTCTTGTGACTTTATTTTCTCTGGTGACAGCTATTTAGTCTTAGGCACACTTCCGTCTAGAGCAGTCCCTTTAAAATACACTGTAGAGGTGGTTTGTGGGAGGTAAATTCCCTCAACTTTTGCTTATTTGGAAATTGTTTAATCCTTCATTCAAATTTATATGGTAATCTTCCTGGGTAGAGTATTCTTGGTTCTAGGCCCGTCTGTTTCATTGCATTGAATATATCATGCCACTCCCTTCTGGCTTATATGGTTTCTGCGTAGAAGTCTGATGATAGCCGCCTGATGGTTTTCCTTTGTAGGTGATATTTTTTCTCTCTATGGCTGCTTTTAATACTCTCTCCTTGTCTTTGATATTTGCCATTTTAAGTATTATATGTCTTGGTGTTGTCCTCCTTAGGTCCCTTGTATTGGGAGATCTGTGAACTTCCATGGTCTGATAGAGTATTTCTTTCTCCAGATTTTGGAAGTTTTCAGCAATTATTTCTTCAAAGACATATTTCTATCCCTTTTTATCTCTTCTTCTTCTGATACCCATATAATGCAAATATTGTTCCCTTTGGATTGGTCACAGTTCTCTTAATATTCTTTCATTCCTAGAGATCATTTTTTCTCTCTCTGCCTCAACTTCTCTGTATTCCTGTTTTATGATTTCTATTCCATTCCCTGCCTCCTCTACCTCACCTAATCTGCTTTTAAATCCCTCCATTGTTTGTTTCATTTCAGTTATCTCCCTCCTGAACCCATCCTTCAGCTCTTGAATATTTTTCTGTAGCTCCATTATCATGTTTATGACTTTTATTTTGAATTATTTTTCAGGGAGATTGGTGATTTCAGTTTCACTATACCCTCTTTCTGGTGATTGAAGGATTTTGGTTTGAACAAGGTTCTTCTGACTTTTCATAGTCCTGGAGCATTGGGAGTGGTTGCTGGTGTGTGGTATGGGTGTCAGTTGGGAGGACAAAGTCTCTTCCTGTTTGCCAGTCACCATGCCTATCTCTGCTGTGCGTGCATGTTAACCGTGCACAGGATGTTGCCTCTGGGTTCATCCGCTAAACTGCCATGTGTGGGCTGGCTGTCACGATGGCCTAGTGTGATGGTGGGGGTCACAGATCTCTGGCATGGGTTCTGCCATGATAATGAAGTCCCTTTGTGGCTCCCGGTCTCAACTCCTGTCTCTGATGTCTGTGCCGGTCAACCATGCAGAGGAAGCATCCTCTAGGTCCTGGCTGGTTAGTCGCGTGCAGGGAGAAGCCTCTGCATTAAGCTGTGTATTTGCTGCAGGCAGGGTTGCCCTCAGCTGGCCTACAGCAATGGCGGGGCATACAGTCTGCGCATAGATGCCAACGGGGAGGAAGGAGCAGCAGGCTGGTTATTGGAGTGGGGAGCCTTCAGGCTGTTTTGCCAACCAGGGAGATAGGGTGCCTGAAGTTCCTGGAAGTTCCCCACCTGCTGGACTGAGTGTGCCACAACGATTTTGTCCACTTGTTCCTTCTCCCAAGCCCTTGCCCGCCTAGCAGCCCTCTGACTGTTGAGAGGCCTCTTAAAGTGTTTGCTTTTCTTTTAGCCCAGAGCAGCCATTTGTGGGAACCTGTTTTCAGTCTTAGTCTCAGGCTCTGCTTTTCAGCCCCTCCAATCTCCAGAGTACCATGCAATGTGGGTCTGTGCTCCAGGGGTAGACTCCTAGGACTGTGTGTTGAGCAGTCCTGTGCTTCCACTTCCAGCTCTGATTCTTTTCCTCTCCCAGGTGAGCTGGGGTGGGGGAAGCGCACGGGTACCACTGTGTCACAGCTTTTTTTTTTTGCAATTAATTGCAATTTATTTTGATATCATTAATCTACAATTACATGTGCAACACTATGGTTATTAAACTACCCACTTCATCAGGTTCCTCCCACCAACCCCATTACAGTTACTGTCCATAAGCGTAGTGAGATGCTATAGAATCACTACTTGTCTTCTCTGAGTTGTACCGTCCGCCCCATGCCCCCCCCAACATTAAAGCCCTTTATCCCCCTTGCCCTCCCTTCCCACCCATCCTCCCCAGTCTCTTTCCCTTTGGTAACTGTTAGTTCATTCTTCGGTTCTGTGAGTCTTCTGCTGTTTTTCTCTTTCAGTTTTTTTTTTCTCTGTTCTTATACTCCACATACGAGTGAAATCATTTGATACTTGTCGTTTTCTGCTTGGCTTATTTCAGTGAACATAATACCCTCTAGCTCTATCCATGTTGTTGCAAATGGTAGGATTTTTTTCTCTTATAGCTGAATAATATTCCATTGTGTATATGTACCACCTCTTCTTTATCCATTCATCTACTTATGGACACTTAGGTTGCTTCCATTTCTTGGCTATTGTAAATAGTGCTGCAGTAAACATAGGGATGCATCTGTCTTTTTGAAATTGTGCTCCTGCATTCTTAGGGTAAATTCCCAGGAGTGGGATTCCTGGGTCAAATGGTATTCTATTTTGAGTTTTTTGAGGAACCTCCATACTGCTTTCCACAATGGTTGAACTAATTTGCATTCCAACCAGCAGTGTGGGAGGGTTCCCTTTTCTCCACATCCTTGCCAACACTTGTTGGTGTTTGTGTTTTGGATGTTGCCCATCCTCACTGGTGTGAGGTGATATCTCATTGTGGTTTTAATCTGCATTTCTCTGATGATTAGTGACGTGGAGCATCTTTTCATGTGCCTGTTGTCCATCTGAATTTCTTCTTTGGAGAAGTGTCTATTCATGTCCTCTGCCCATTTCTTAATTGGATTATTTACTTTTTATTTGTTGAGGTGCATGAGTTCTTTATATATTTTGGATGTGAACCCCTTATTTGATACGTCATTTATGAATATATTCTCCCATACTGTAGGATGTTTTTTTGTTCTACTGATGGTGTCCTTTGCTGTACAGAAGCTTTTCCGCTTGATATAGTCCCACTTGTTCATTTTTGCTTTTGTTTTCCTTGCCCAGGGAGATATGTTCATGAAGAAGTTGTTCATGTTTATGTCCAAGAGATTTTTGCCTATGTTTTTTTCTGAGAGTTTTATGGTTTCATGACTTACATTCAGGTCTTTGATCCATTTTGAGTTTACTTTTGTGTATGGGTTTAGACAGTAGTCCAGTTTCATTCCCTTACATGTAGCTGTCCAGTTTTTCCAACACCAGCTGCTGAAGAGGCTGTCATCTTCCCACTGTATATCCAAGGTTCCTTTATCAAATATTAATTGACTGTATATGTTTGGGTTATTGTTTGGATTTTCTGTTCTTGTCCACTGGTCTGTGGGTCTGTTCTTGTGCCAATACCAAATTGTCTTGATTACTGTGGCTTGGTAATAGAGCTTGAAGTCTGGGAGCATAATTCCCCCGTTTTATTCTTCCTTCTTAGGATTGCTTTGGCTACTCGGGGTCTTTTGTGGTTCCATATGAATTTTCGAACTATTTGTTTGAGTTCATTGAAGAAAGCTGTTGGTACTTTGATAGGGATTGTGTTGAATCTGTGGATTGTTTTAGGTAGTATAGCCATTTTGACAATATTTATTCTTCCTAGCCAAGAGCATGGGATGCATTTCCATTTGTTAGTGTCCTATTTAATTTCTCTAGGAGTGTCTTGTAGTTTTAAAGGTACAGGTCTTTCACTTCCGTTGTTAGGTTTATTCCTAGGTATTTTATTCTTTTTGATGCAGTTGTGAATGGAATTGTTTTCCTTATTCCTCTTTCTGTTAGGTCATCATTAGTATATAGGGAAGCAACAGATTTCTGTGTGTTAATTTTGTATCCTGCAACTTTGCTAAATTCAGATATTAGTTCTAGTGGTTTTGGAGTGAGTCTTTAGGGTTTTTTATTTACAATATCATGTCATCTTAAAATAGTGACAATTTGACTTCTTCTTTACCAATCTGGATGCCTTGTATTTCTTTGTTTTGTCTGATTGCCATGGCTAGGACCTTCAGTACTATGTTAAATAACAGTGGAGAGAGTGGGCATCCCTGTCTTGTTCCCGATCTTCGATAAAAAGCTTTCAGCTTCTCACTCTTAAATATGATGTTATCTGTGGGTTTGTCATATATAGCCTTTCTGATGTTGAGTTACTTGCCCTCTATATCCATTTTCTTGAGAGATTTTATCATGAATGGATGTTGAATTTTTTCAAATGCTTTTTCAGCATCTATGGAGATGATCATGTGGTTTTTGTTCTTTTTCTTGCTGTGGTGGATGATGTTGATGGATTTTCGAATGTTGTACCATCCTTGCTTCCCTGAGATAAATCCCACTAGGTCATGTTCTTTGATATTCTGGATGTATTTTTGAATTCAATTTGCTAATATTTAGTTGAGTATGTTTGCATCTTCGTTCATTAGGGAAAGTGGTCTGTAATTTTCTTTTTTGGTGAGGTTTTTGCCAGGTTTTGGAATTAGAGTGATGCTGGCTTCATAGAATGAGTTTGGAAGTAATTCCTCCTCTTCTATTTTTTTGGAAAACTTTAAGTAGAATGGGTATTATTTCTTTTCTCTGTGTCTGGCAGAATTCAGAGGTGAATTCATCTGGCCCAGGGTTTTTGTTCTTGGGTAGTTTTTTGATTATCAATTCAATTTTGTTGCTGGTGATTGGTCCATTTAGGTTTTCTGTTTCTTGCCTGGTCAGTCTTGGAAGGTTGTATTTTTCTAAGAAGTTTTCCATTTCTTCTAGGTTTTCCAGCTTGTTAGCATATAGATTTTCACAGTAGTCTCTTGTAATGCTTTGTATTTCTGTGGGGTCTGTTGTGAGTTTTCCTTTCTCATTTCTGATTCTGTGTATGTGTGTAGATTCCCTTTCTATTAATAAATCTAGCTATGGGTTTATCTATTTTGTTAATTTTTTCAAAGAACCAGCTCTTGGTTTTATTGATATTTTTGTATTGTTTTATTCTTCTCAGTTTTATTTATTTCTTCTCTGATTTTTATTATGTCCCTCCTTCTGGTGACTTTGGGCCTCATTTGTTCTTCTTTTTCCAATTTCAGTAATTATGTCTTTAGACTATTCACTTGGGATTGTTCTTCCTTCTTTAAATATGCCTGGGTTACAATATACTTTCCTCTTAGAACTGCCTTTGCGGTGTCCGACAGAAGTTGTGGCTTTGTGTTATTGTTGTCATTAGTCTCCATATATTGTTTGATCTCTTTTTTATTTGGTCTTTTATCCATTGATTATTTAGGAGCATGTTATTAAGCCTCCATGTCTTTGTCAGCCTTTTTGTTTTCTTTGTACAATTTATTTCTAGTTTTACATCTTTGTGATCTAAGAAGTTGGTTGGTAGAATTTCAACATTTTTTAATTTACTGAGGTTGTTTTTGTGGCCTAGTATGTGGCCTATTCTGGAAAATGTTCCATGTGCACTTGAGAAGAATGTGTATCCTGCTGCTTTTGGGTGCAGAGTTCTGTAGATGTCTGTTAGGTCCATCTGTTCTAGTGTGTTGTTCAGTGCATCTGTGTCTTTACTTATTTTCTGTCTGCTTGATCTGTCCTTTGGAGTGAGTGGTGTGTTGAAGTCTCCTAAAACGAATTCATTGCTTTCTATTTCCTCCTTTAATTCTGTTAGTATTTGTTTCACGTATGTCGGTGCTCCTGTGTTGGGTGCATATATATTTAAAATGCTTATATCCTCTTGTTGGACTGACCCGTTTATCATTATGTAATGTCCTTCTTTATCTCTTGCTACGTTCTTCATTTTGAAGTCTATTTTGTCTGATACAAGTACTGCAACACCTTCTTTTTTCTCCTTGTTGATTACGTGAAATATTTTTTTCTTTCCCTTCACCTTTAGTCTGTGTATATCTTTGGGTTTGAGGTGAGTCTCTTGTAAGCAGCATATAGATGGGTCTTGCTTTTTTATCCATTTTGTTACTCTGTGTGTTTTGATTGGTGCATTCAGTCCATTTACATTTAGGGTGATTATTGATAGATATGTACTTATTGCCATTGCTGGTTTTAGATTTGTGGTTACCAAATTTCCGGGAAAGCTTCTTTACTATCTAGCAGTCTAACTTAACTTCCTTGTTAAGTTATTGTAAACACATTCTGATGATCCTTTATTTCTCCACGTTCTTATTCTTCCTCCTCCATTCTTTATATACTAGTTGTTTTATTCTTTGCCTTTAGTTAGTATTTGGATGGTCTGCTTTCTTTGCTATGATTTTATTTTCTCTGGTGACATCTTTTTAGCCTTAGGAGTGCTTCCATTTAGAGCAGTCTTTAAGAAATCCTGTAGAGGTGTTTTATGGAAGGCAAACTCCCTCAGCTTTCGCTTGTCAGAGAATTGTTTTATCCCTCCATCATATTTAAATGATAATCGTGCTGGATACAATATTCTTGTGTTGAAGCCCTTCTGCTTCATTATGTTAATTATATCATGCCATTATCTTCTGGCCTGTAAGGTTTCTGTTGAGAAGTCTGATGATAGTCTGATGGGTTTTCCTTTGTAGGCTATCTTTTTTCTCTCTCTAGCTGCCTTTAATACTCTGTCTTTATCTTTGATCTTTGCCATTTTAATTATTATGTATGTTGTTGTTGTCTTCCTTGGGTCCCTTGTGTTGGGAGATTTGTGGGCTTCCTTGGTCTGAGAGACTATTTCCTTCCACTGCTTGGGGAAGTTTTCAGCAATTATTTCTTCAAAGACACTTTCTATCCCTTTTTCTCTCTCTTCTTCCTCTGGTACTCCTATAATGTGAATATTGTTCCGTTTGGTCACACAGTTCTCTTAATATTCTTTCATTCCTAGAGATCCTTTTATCTCTCTCGGCCTCAGCTTCTCTGTATTCCTGTTCTCTGATTTCTATTCCATTAAAGTCTTTTGCATCTCCTCCAGTCTGCTGTTAAGCCTGTAGATTGCTTGTCTGATTTCTGCATTGTCTTTCCTCACTTCCTCCCTCACCTCTTGCACATTTCTCTGTAGATCCATCAGTATGGTTATGACTTTTATTCTGAATTCTTTTTCACTAAGATTGTGCATTTCCATCCCATCAGGCTCCCTCTCTGGGGTTGTCTGGCTGATCTTAGTCTGGACCATATTCCTCTGTCTTTTCATGGTGATAGAAGTGGTCACTGGTAGGCGCCATATGTGTCATCTGGGAGAACAAAGTCCCTCCCTGCTTGTTGTTCTCCTTGCCCTTCTCCTGAGCCTCTGCTGTTTTCCTGCACACCGGGAGGCAGTCTCTGGGATAATCCTGTGAACTGCCTGTGTGCGGGGTCGCCCTCAGCCTAGCCTATGGCACTGTGGGATTTTGCAGTTACGCAAGGTGCGTTTTGGTCCCCTTGGTCCCTTCTGGACCTGGTTCTGGGCTCTTCCTTCTTAGCTGCATGCCTGCCGAGAGTAGATTCTGTGAGGTTGCTGTGGGCGGGGCCGCCCCTCTGCTGTTCTGCAGCAGCGGCAGCTCCGCCAGACCCTCTGTGGTGCCAGCCTGGGAGGGAATGAATGGCCAGCTGCTGATCTCTGTGGGAAGCCTCGGTGTGGCTGCTTTACCTGGCCGCTGGCCAAGGGGTCCAAAATTCCCAAGACTCCCAGCCTGCTGGGCCGAGCGTGCTGGGACGATTTTGTTCCGCTGTTTGGCCCTTGTCTCTTTAAGACTTTTAAAAAATTACCCGCTGTCCTTTTGTCCTGGGAGTTGGCTGAGGGGACCCACTTGTCTCCGTCTAGGATCCTGCCCTTCTGTTTCTCTAATCTGTGATACACTACACGATGTGTGTCTGTGCTCCCGGCACAGATCACCAGGGCTGGTTATTTCGCGGGCCTGTGCTTCCACTCCCTCCCCACTCTGAATCTTTTCCTCCTGCGGATGCGCTGGGGTGGGGAGTGCTCGGGTCCCTCTGGGTCACACTTTTGTATCTTACCCGCTTCGTGAGGCACTGAGTTCTCGCAGGTGTAGATGTAGCCTGTTTGTTGTCCTGTATCTTCTGGTCTCTCTTTTAGGAATATTTGTATTTGTTGTATTTTCATAAAAATATATGGTTTTGGGAGGAGATTTCCACTGCCCTGCTCATGCTGCCATCTTCCCAGAAGTCTCCGGGTCATAGCTTTTTACCTTACCCTTTTCCAGGAGATGTTAAATTCTCCCAAATGCAGACTGGCTGGTGTATTGTTACTACTGGTCACTCTTTTAGGAATAGTTGTATTTGCTGTATTTTCAAAATATATGTGGTTTTGTAGGGGATTTCCACCATAGTACTCACACTGCCACCTTTTTCTATGGTGTCCATCCTCATGTTTTTATCATCAGCAATACCCACACTAGCAGGTTTGGTCAGTCCAGCTATAGCATAACAGCTGAGCTCTGCATATATGGCCTTACCGTGCTGACACTTCACATGGAGCTGCCTGGCTGGGGTAGAAGTAAATCTCTGATGTGTGCACCTGTGTTACTTGCAGCTGTGTGGGATGAATCATTCAGAGGGCTGTCCAGCAATCTGTGGCAGGCAGAGATTCTTCATTTCCTACTGCTAAATAGTGAAATGTCAATAAAAGGTCAAAAGCCCCTTTTGGCTGTATTGTACAGGAAACCATAAAATTTCTATTTCCATTACAGAATATACTCAATATGTTAAATTATATGTACCATTTTCTCTCTAAAGAAGAGATGCTTTGCCTACATAGAAAGCAAAACTGAGTCAGTAAAGGACTTATAACAAGGAAAGATTCAAAATAGAGATAATGATAACAAATTTGGCAATATTGATGAGACAGAATTCTTAGATTTTATTTTATGTAACATGCTAACATATTTTATGCTAACACTCAGATCTGATTTTTCTACATCCTTCAGTGGATTTAGACAAAATGTCAAGAGAATTTCCTATTATTGATTATAATATGCATATTCTTGCTTTTATTCAATATTTTATTCTCCTTCCTTTCATGTTTGGTACATTTGGGCTATATAAGCATTTCTAAAAGTCTGCTGAGTTAAAAGTCTTTACAATTTTCAGTTGAAATGGGTTTGTTGTTTTGCCACAATTGCCTTGTCCATTGTTTTCTTTTTGGTAATGAAGAATACAAGATTTTATCAAGGAATTTTTCATACAACTCAGGTCCATACAATATACAGCTGAATGTGCACTGGCCCAGGTACACTAGGCATAATAAACAGGACTCACTTACTCAGGAAATAACAACTGTTTAAGAAAGGGAGTGGAGGGTAAGGAAGGGAAGCAATGGAAGACAAAAAAGAAAAAGGAATAACTCCTAAGCCAAAGTTCAATTATGGAATATATATGCAGATGAGTTTTTTTCCCTTTTAATTGTGAAGAATGTTTGACAATTACATTTGATGGATCATGTATCATTCTTGACATTTTCATTTTAATCCACAAGTAAATAGAAAATTAATGCTATTTTTTTCCCTCTTAATATATGGTCTTGATATCTTGCAAAAGCATTTTCAGTAAGTTAAATTAAAGATAATAATCTATTTCTTCATCTGTTTTGATTATTGTCATGTAGGAAAGGGACAGCATTCCAAGTCTTTATCAGTATGCAACATGACATCTAGTGGCATTGGTGAGCTTACCTGATGGACCACAAAGAACCCTGATTTATGAACTAGTAATTGGGTTTCCAATAAACATTTGTCAAAATAATGTATTAGTTCAAACCAAAGCCTTCTTTTTTTATTCACATAAAAGAGCACTTAACTTTCAACAAAGAGTTGCCTATCATCAAAAACACTCTATAAATGAATCAAATTTATGAAGACATGGCTCTAGAGGGTCACCGCTCAAAGACTATAGTTTATTTTAACTCTTTACAGGACTTTCTGTTCTAACTTGCTTATCTTCAACATATTCTTTCATAGTTTTACTTTCAAATAATGTACGTTTTAATATTCACTTGTTGAGGTACTTATTACAGAATGAATCTAGTGAGTTTTAAAAATGTTTAATTATTAAACTAGCATATTATTTAAATATGAAACTAGCAGGTATCATTCCATAGCTATTTCCAATTCTTTTATGACAGTGTATTTTTATCCATTCTTATTCAGTTTACTTGTAGTGAGAACAAAACATGGATTGCCCTCAGACTAGTTTGTAAAATGGTAAGGCTTCTGATAAGGGTGTTATCATTGATCTTTATTTTAATATTTCAGCTGTTTTAATTGTTTACTCATCAATGAATTAGTCTTTGTTTCTGGTTGAAGTTCACATCAATAACTAAAATATATAATTCATACAGCATGTCTGTCTTGGAACCTTCACTTTGTAGAGTAACTTATGAACCATTATTTTATTATTTTATTATTTTATTTTACTTTTTTACCATCATTTGAATATATTCAAATTTTATTACTATTATCTGTAGAAATTTAACTCTAGCATCTGAAGCATTATTTTAATATTTAAAAGCCACTATATTCTTTTTACTATTTAAATATTTTTTTACTATTTTAACCAATATTAAGTATACAATATTAAGTATTCACTGTATTAACCAATTTTTTTTTACTATTTTAACCAATATTAAGTATACAATATTAAGTATTCACTGTATTAACAAATTTTAAGTATACAGTTCAGTGGCATTAAATACATTCACAATGTTGTATAACCATCACTACTATCCATTTCCAGAACTGACTCATCATCTCAGACAGAAACTCGGCACTCATTAAACAACATCTCTCCATTTTTCCTTTCCCCCAGGTCCTGGTAACCTCTGTTCTGGTTTCTTTATGAATTTGACTACTCTAAGTACATCATACGTTTGAATTATATTATTTGTTTTTTTTTGCCTGGTTTATTTAATTTATAATGTTTTTAAGGTTCACCCATATTGTAGCAGATATTAGAATTTCATTTCTTTTTATAGCCAAATAATATTCCATTGTATGTATATACCACATTTTGTTTATCCCATTATGTGTCCATATGAGATGCTTGGGTTGTTTCCATCTTTTGGTATTGTAAATAATGCTGCTAAGAATATTCAAGTACAAATATCTGTTTGAGTCCCTGCTTTCAGTTCTTTCAGTGTAATTGCTGGATTGTATGATGATTCAGTGTTTAACTTTTTGAGGACCCTGACTATCCCCTTTACAGATTTATTAGAAGTATCATTCTTTCTTCTAAGTATTGGGGCATCCTACGTCATGGTATTTTCTGAAAATCTTAATATGTAAACAGGTTAAGTTAAGCTGTTTACATCGATAAATATTGAAAGAGCACTGACCTTGTTCCAAGTGTAAGGCTAGCCACTGAAGTCACAAAGATAAATAAAATAAGGTCCCTGATCTTAAGGAACTCTTACAGTCCCCAAGTCTTAGAAAAATTCATTCAGTGGTAATATTCTCAAGTCTGCTGTAAAAATTGGTGAGCCTTATTTGAATTAAGAAGCAGAAATAAGTTTTTTATACTTTTGTTATCCTCTTAACAAAAAATATGAAACTATTAAAATTATGAACTACATTTTTGGTAAAGAAAGGTTGATCCTGAGTAATCTTGTGATCAGATCCTGAATCACTTTGTGAGTGGAGGTTGTAAAAAGGGGTTTCATTATATAGTAATTCCTATCTTTTACATGGTCTGAATAAGAAGAATCTCGGCCTAGGGTCTGTGAGAAAGAAGTTAGAGAAGGGAAATTGTGGGCTTTAAGGCAAACTGAGGGATTCCCACTGGTATATTTTCAGCCCAGAATCTGAATGAAAGCTTAATACAGGTAGGGGTGGAACAAGGTTCACTTCTACTTCAGAAGAATAGTGATTAATTTTGAGAAATGTCCTGAGGCCAATGGTCTTGCTTACTTAGTATACTTGTTCATGGGACATTCTGGGCCTTTGAAGGATAGAGGAAGGGTCATCCAGCTAAAGCTCCCGAAGATAACCTTTCAGTTTGGGTTCTGATGTTTTTTGGCATTTCTAGAGATTTGAGTTTGAGATAAGAATCCCCCTGTAGGCTTCACCTGAAATAGAATTTGAGAATTTATCATTCTCTATTCTGGCCCTTGGGAGGTCTCAGTAATTTTTTTCTATTTTTAATACATAATTTTAATGCATATATATTCAATCTATAGATATGAACAATGCATATATTCATTTTATAGGTATTTCAACTTCTTAGCCTAAATGGCTAAGATTTAAAAAGCATATCTAGAGCTCATTTTTGAAGAAAAAAAGAAATTATTTTTCCCCTGTCATCTTACAGTACATGTAAGGCTGTCCCCTATTTGAAACACAAATGCAAACTGTGGGGTTATTCCTCTTTAGATTAATGTTCAAGTGTATTGGGGCCAGGGTGCTTATACCCTGGCCCTGTGCTGGGCCTTGAGTATATATACTGGCTGATATTTGGTGATCTGGACTGCATTTATTTGATCACATGCCCTCTTCCACTTTCCCCTATAAATAATTGTACTAGGCCTTGGGTTTATAATGTGGTTCTTTTACTCATCACAGTCTACTTTCAAGTAATATAAGGTAATTTCTTAGATAATATATGAACCTTACAATAGTGTGATTCCATTTCTCCTCTCCCATTATTTGTGTTATTGTTGCCATTCATTTTATTTGTATATGATTATAAATTGTGCAATAAATTACTATTTTGGCTTTAAAAATTATTTTTTAAAAACTTAAATAAGAAAAATATTGTATTTACTCCACTATTTACCATTTCCAGTGGTCTTCTGTCTTTTCTGTTTATCTATGTTTTCATCTATTATCATTTTCCTTATGTTTGAAGACCTTCCCTTAACAAATCTTGGAGTGCAAGTCATTCTCATCTTTTTCTGTCACTTAAGAAAAACAGATTTATTGAGGTAAAATTGACATACAACAAACGACCCATATTTGAACTTTATAATTTGATATATTTTGACATAGGTATACACCTGTGAAACCATTATCAATAATGAGATAGTGAACAGACCCATCCAAAACGTTTTCCTTCTGCCCTTATATAATCTGTCTTTCCAAACTCTCCCTACCTTCTGTTACAAGTAACTGGTGAGTTGTTGTCACTACAGATTACATGAAATTATGTAATATGCACTCTTTTTTTTATTACATTCACATTTATTATCGAGTCTCCCCCTCCATACCCCACTGCAGTCACTGTCCATCAGTGTACTAAGATGCCAGAGAGTCCCTATTTGTCTTCTCTGAGCTATACTGTCTTCCCCGTGACCCCCCATACCATGTGTACTAATCATAATACCCCACAATACCCTTCTCCCTCCCTTCCCACCCACCCTCCCACATCAGTCCCCTTTGGTAGCGACTAGTCCATTCTTGGAGTCTGTGAGTCTTCTGCTATTTTGTTCCTTCTGTTTTGCTTTGTTGTTATACTCCACAAAGGAGGGAATCATTTGGTATTTCTCTTTCACTGCCAAACTTATTTCACTGAGCATAATACCCTCCAGCTCCATCCATGTTGTTGCAAATGGTAGGATTTGTTTTCTTCTTATGGCTGAATAATACTCTATAGTGTGTATGTACCACATCTTCTTTATCCATTCATCTACTGATGGACACTTAGGTTGTTTCCATTTCTTTGCTATTGTAAATAGTGCTGTGATAAACATAGGGGTGCATATGTTTTTTTCAAACTGCACTGCTGCATTCTTAGGGTAAATTCCTAGGAGTGGAATTCCTGGGTCAAATGGTATTTCTATTTTGAGTTTTTTGAGGAACCTCCATACTGCTGTCCACAATGGCTGAACTAATTTACATTCCCACTAACAGTGTAGGAGGGTTCTCTTTTCTCCACATCATTGCCAACATTTGCCTTGTTTGTCTTTTGGATGTTGGTCATTGTCCCTGGTGTGAGGTGATATCTCATTGTGGTTTTAATTTGCATTTCTCTGATGATTAGTGATACGGAGCATCTTTTCATGTGCCTGTTGGCCATCTGAATTTATTCTTTTGAGAAGTGTCTGTTCAGATCCTCTGCCCATTTTTTTGATTGGCTTATTTGCTTTTTTCTGTTGTTGTTGAGGTGCATGAGCTCTTTATATATTTTGGATGTAAACTCCTTATCGGATATGTCATTTATGAATATATTCTCCCATACTATAGTATGTCTTTTTGTTCTACTGATGGTATCCTTTGCTGTACAGAAATTTTTTAGATTTATATAGTCCCACTTGTTCATTTTACTTTTGTTTCCCTTGCCTGGGGAGATATGTTCATGAAGAAGTTGCTCATGGTTATGTCCAAGAGATTTTTGCCTATGTATTTTTCTAAGAGTTTTTTGGTTTCATGACTTACATTCAGGTCTTTGATCCATTTTGAGTTTACTTTTGTGTATGGGGTTAGACAATAATCCAGTTTCATTCTCTTAAATGTAGCTGTCCAGTTTTGCCAACACCAGCTGTGGAAGAGGCTGTCATTTCCCCATTGTATATCCATGACTCCTTTATCATATATTAATTGACCATGTATGCTTCGGTTTATATCTGGGCTCTATAGTCTGTTCCACTGGTCTATGGGTCTGTTCTTGTGCCAGTACCAAATTGTCTTGATTACTGTGGCTTTGTAGTAGAGCTTGAAGTCAAGGAGCATAATTTCCCCTGCTTTATTCTTCCTTCTCAGGATAGCTTTGGCTATTCGGGGTCTTTTGTGGTTCCATATGAATTTTAGAACTATTTGCTCTAGTTCATTGAAGAATGCTGTAGGTATTTTGATAGCGAATGCTTTGAATTTGTAGATTGCTTTAGGCAGGATGGACATTTTGACAATATTAATTCTTCTAGCCAAGAGCATGGGATGAATTTCCATTTATTAGTGTCCTCTTTAATTTCTCTTAACAGTGTCTTGTAGTTTCCCGTGTATCGGTTTTCACTTCCTTGGTTAGGTTTATTCCAAGATATTTTTCTTTTTGATGCAAATGTGAATGGAATTGTTTTCCTGATTTCTCTTTCTGTGAGTTCACCATTAGTGTATAGGAATGCAGTAGGTTTCTGTGTATTAATTTTTTATCTGGCAAATATACTGAGTTCAGATATTAGATCTAGTAGTGTTGGAGTGTATTCTTTAGGGATTTTTATGTACAATATCATGTCATCTGCAAACAGGGACAGTTTGACTTCTTCCTTGTCAATCTAGATGCCTTTTATTTCTTTGTGTTGTCTGATTGCTGTGGCTAGGACCTCCAGTACTATGTTGAATAAAAGTGGGGAGAGTGGGCATCCTTGTCTTGTTCCCGATCTTAAAGGAAAAGCTTTCAGCTTCTCACTGTTAACTATAATGTTGGCTGTGGGTCTGTCAAAAATGGCCTTTATGATGTTGGGGTACTTGCCCTTTATACCCATTTTGTTGAGTTTTTTTTTATCATGAATGGATGTTGAATTTCGGGAAATGCTTTTTCAGCATCTATGGAGATGATCATGTGGTTTTTGTCCTTCTTTTTGTTGATGTAGTGGATGATGTTGATAGATTTTCATATGTTGTACCTTCCTTGCATCCCAGGGATGGATCCCAGTTGATCATGATGGATAATCTTTTTGATGTATTTTTGAATTCAGTTTACTAATATTTTGTTGAGTATTTTTGCATCTATGTTCATCAGGGATATTGGTCTGTAATTTTCTTTTTTTTTGTGGTGTCTTTGCCTGGTTTTGGTATTAGAGTGATGTTGGTCTCGTAGAATGAGTTTGGGAGTATTCCTCTTCTTCTACTTTTTGGAAAACTTTAAGGAGGATGGGTGTTAGGTCTTCTCTAAATGTTTGATAAAATTCAGCAGTGAAACTATCTGGTATTGAGGACCAGAAAAACTACTATAGGTAGTTTTTTGATTACCAATTCAATTTCTCTGCTGGTTATTGGTCTATTCAGATTTTCTGTTTCTTCCTGGGTCAGCCTTGGAAGGTTGTATTTTTCTAGAAAGTTGTCCATTTCTTCTAGGTTATCCATTTTGTTACCATATAATTTTTCATAGTATTCTCTCATAATTTCTGTTTTGCTCTGGTGTCTGTAGTGATTTTCCTTTCCCATTTCTGATTCTGTATGTGTGTAGACTCTTTTTTTACTTGATAAGTCTTGCTAGGCTTCATCTATTTTTTTTATTTTCTTGAAGAACCAGCTCCTGCTTTCATTGATTCTGTCTATTGTTTTATTCTTCTCAATTTTATTTATTTCTGATTTAATCTTTATTATGTCTCTCCTTCTACTGACTTTGGGCCTCATTTGTTCTTCTTTTTCTAGTTTTGTTAATTGTGTGTTTAGACTGCTTATATGGGAATGTTCTTCTTTCCTGAGGTAGGCCTGTATTGCAGAATATTTCCCTCTTAGCACGGCCTTCAATGCATCCCACAGATTTTGTGGTGTTGAATTATTGTTGTCATTTGTCTCCATATACTGCTTGATCTCTGTTTTTATTTGGTCATTGATCCATTGATTATTTAGGAGCATGTTATTAAGCCTCCATATGTTTGTGGGCTTTTTCATTTTCTTTGTCTAATTTACTTCTAGTTTCATATCTTTGTGTCCTGAGAAACTGGTTGATACAATTTCAATCTTTTTGAATTTCCTGAGGTTCTTTTTGTGGCTAGTATATGATCTATTCTTGAAAATGTTCCATGTGTACTTGAGAACAATGTGTGTATCCTGTTTCTTTTGGATGGAGTTGTCTGTAAATGTCTGATAGGTCCATCTGTTCTAATATATTGTTCAGTGCCTCTGTCTCTTTACTTATTTTCTGTCTGGTTGATCTGTCCTTTGGAGTGAGTTGTGTGTTGTCTCCTAAAATGAATGCATTGCATTCTATTTCCCCCTTTAATTCTATTAGTATTTGTTTCACATATGTAGGTGATCCTGTGTTGAGTGCATAGATATTTATAATAGTTATATCCTCTGTTGGACTGACCCTTTTATCATTATGTAATGTCCTTATTTGTCTCTTGTGACTTTCTTTGTTTTGAAGTCTATTTTGTCTGATAGAAGTACTGTAACTCCTGCTTTTTTCTCACTATTAGTTTCATGAAATATCTTTTTCCATCCCTTTATTTTCAGTCTGTGTATTTCTTTGGGCTTTAAGTGAGTCTCTTGTAGGCAGCATATAGATGGGTCTTGTATTTTTATCCATTGAGTGACTCTATGTCTTTTGATTGGTGCATTCAGACCATTTACATTTAGAGTGATGATAGATAGGTATGTACTTATTGCCATTGCAGGCTTTAGACTTATGGTTACCAAAGGTTCAAGGGTAATTTACTTACCTTCTAACAGTCTAATTTAACTCACTTCATATGCTATTTCAAACACAACCTAAAGGTTCTTTTTGTTTTTTCCTCCTTTTGGTTCCTCCTCCATTCTTTGTATGTTATGAATCATATTCTGTACTCTTTGTCTATCCCTTGGGTGACATCTATTTAGCCTTAGGAATACTTCCATCTATAGGAGTCCCTCCAAGATGCACTGTAGAGGTGGTTTTTTGGAGGTAAATTCTCTCAGCTTTTGCTTATCTGAAAATTGTTTAATTGCTCCTTCAAATTTATATGATAACCTTGCTGAGTAGAGTGTTCTTGGTTCAAGGCCCTTCTGCTTCAGTGCATGAAATATATCATGCCACTCCCTTCTGGCCTGTAAGATTTCTGTTGAGAAGTCTGATTATATCCTGATGGGTTTTCCTCTGTATGTGATCTTTTCTCTCTTTCTAGCTGCTTTTAAAAGTCTGTCTTTATCCTTGATCTTTGCCATTTTAATTATTATATGTCTTGATGTTCTCTTCCTTGGGTCCCTTGTATTGGGAAATCTGTGCACCTCCATGGCTTGGGAGACTATCTCCTTCCCCAGAGTTGGGAAATTTTCAGCAATTACCTGTTCAATGACACTTTCTCTCACTTTTTCTGTATCTTCTTCTTCTGGTACCCCTATAATGCTAATATTGTTGCATTTGTATTGGTCACACAGTTCTCTCAATATTCTTTCATTCTTAGAGATTCTTTTTTCTCTGCATGCCTCAGCTTTTTTGTATTCCTCTTCTAATTTCTATTCAATTTACCATCTCTTCTAGTACATCTAACCTGCTTTTAAATCCCTCCATTGTATGTTTTTTTCAGATATGGAATTTCTTAATGATTGTATCTCTGACTTAAATTCCTTCCTGGGTTCTTGAATATTTTTCTGTACCTCCATAAGGATGTTTGTGATTTTTGTTTTGAACTCTCTTTTAGATTGGTGAGTTCAGTTTCATTTGGCCCTTTTTCTGGGGTTTGTGAGATTTTGGTCTGAACCATGTTCTTTTGACGTTTCGTATTTCTGTTTGGTACCCAGTAGTGAACAGAAACTCCACTCTCTCAACTGCTGAGTCCCTAGTGTGAGATTGGGGGTCATAGGGGAGCAGAGCTGGTGCCTGGGGGGAGGAGAGATGTTTCCTGATTCCCGTCTGCGGTGCTTGTCTCCAGTGTCAGGTCCAGTGGGCCAAGTACACACGTGTAAGCCTCTGTGCTTTGTGTCTCTCGCTGTTGTAGGCAGGGCCTCCCTCTAGCTGGCCTGATGCCAGCAGAGTGCCTGCCAGTTTGCGAACTGGTGCCGGCAGGCTTGGAGGAAGGTGTAGCATTCTGTGTGTCACATTGGGGGGCCTCAGAGCTGAGTAGGCAGCCAGGGGGATGGAGCACCTGAAGCTTCTCAAAGTTCCCAACCAGCTTGCAGAGCACACCCAGACAACCTTGTCCAGCTCTCTCTTCTCCCATGCAGCAAGCTCCGTGCAAACCCCGCCCCTTCAGCAGCCCTCTTGCTGCTAGGAAGCCTCTCAGACTGCCCCTCCTCTGTCACAGTGCAGCCGGATGTGGTTCCCCCCCTCCACAAATGGCTGGAATGTCATTCTCCCAAGCACTCCACCCATCTGAGCTCCCCAATGTCCAGAGCACCACACAGTATAGGCTTCCGCTCACAATGCATATCTCCAGGGCTAGGCGCTCAGCAGTCTGTAGCTTTCACCCTCTCCCTGCTCCTTCTCCCCCGTGAGCTCCAGTGTGGGAAGGGCCTGGGTCCCACTGGATTAAGGCTTTCCTACATTATCCTGTTTCGTGGGGTCTGCTCTGTTCGTGCAGTCTGTGTGCAGTCTGGTTTAGTCTTCTTTCTTGTTGTTGTTTTAGGTTTAGTTGTATTAATTAACTATATTTTTGTACTATTTGTGGTTTGGGGAGGAGTTCTCCGTGTCACCTCTCACACTGCCATCTTGAATCTCCCCACTTCTCCCTTTTTAAAAGAATGTCTTATTTTAAATGAGAAACTCCAAAAATAGAAACCACGTTTTGTCGGAAACACAGCTGTGGATATTGTTATTAATTTATTGTCTGTTGTCAGTCATGGAACTCATGATCCTTATCATAATGGTGATGGACAGGATAATGCTGGATAAGACATTGTTGCGTTCCTTCGTTGGTTTGCACACTGTCCCCTGAGCATGGAGGGCAGGGAGAGACTGAAGAGGCAGGCCACTCCAGTTTGCTATGCTGCAGGTTTAATAAGCAAAGGAACATACTTAAAGTGTTTCTCTGGAGCGGCCACGAGGCAAGTAGATCTCCACACCTGCCAGCCACAATCTTACAAGTTTAGAGAGAGACCTTAAGAGAGTTTAGTCACCTCTCATGGCTCTGTCCTTGAAGTCGCTTCTGCGATGTAAGAGCACAGAATCTGGGATTTCTTTCTTAATTTATCTTTTGGATAATTCATTATTAGTGTATAGAAATGCCACAGATTTCTGTATGTTGACTTTGTATTCTTCTACTTTACTGAATTCATTTATTAGTTCTAAGAGTTTTTGGAGTCTTTTGGGTTTCCTATATCGAGTATTATGTCCTCTACAAATAATAATAGGTTCACTTTTTCCTTTCTCATCTAGATGCCTTTTATTTATTTTTCTTGCCTCAGTGCTATGGCTAAGATTTATAATACTATGTTGAATAAAAGTGGGAATAGTGAGCATCCTTGTCTTGTTCCTGATCTTAGAGAAAAAGCTTTTGACTTTTCACCCTACAATATGATGTTAGTTGTGGGTTTGTCCTGTGTGGCCCTTGTTATGTTTAGGTTTGTTCCCTCTATACCCACATGGTTGAAAGTTTTTGTCATGAACAGATGTTGTATTTTACATAATGCTTTATCTGCATCTATTAATATGATCATATGATCTTTATCCTTCAGTTTGTTAATGTGGTGGATTACATTTGTGGTGTGTGATCCTTTTAATGTATTTTTAATTTCAGGTTGGTAGTATTTTACTGAGAATTTTTGTATCCATCTTCATCAGTGATATTGGCTTGTAATGTTTTTTTTTTTTTTGGTGGTGTTCTTTTCTGGCTTTGGCATCAGGGTAATGCTTGAGTTTTGGAATATTCCCTCTTCAGTTTTATTGGGAGAGTGAGAGAAGTAAGGTATTAAATCCTTGAGTGTTTGATAGAATTTACCAGTCAACCTGTCTGGTTCTGGAATTTGTTTTTTTGGGTGGTTTTTGATTATTGATTCAATCTCCTTCCTTGTAATTAATCTACCCAGACTTTCTCTTTCTTCATAATTCAGTCTTGGAAGATTGTATGTTTCTAGGAATTACTCATGTATTCTAGGTTGTTAAATTTGTTGGATTATAATTATTTGTAGTAGTCTCTTATGATTCTTTGTATTTCTGTGGTGTCAGTTGTAACTTCTCTTAATTTCTGATTTTGTTTATTAGAGCCCTCTTTCTTTTTTTCTTTGTGTCTAGCTATTGGTTTGTCAATATTTATCTTTTCAAAGAACCAGCTCTTAGTTTCATTGATCTTTTGTATTTTTTTTAGTTCCGATTTCATGTGTTTATGCTCTGCTCTTTAATATTTCCTTCCTTTTACTAACTTTGAGCTTTGTTCTTTTTATGGCTCCTTTAGGTGTCAAGTTAGATTGTTTATTTGATATTTTTCTTGTTTCTTGAGGTATTCTGTATTGCTGTGATCCCTCCTAGAACCACTTTAACTGCATCCCAAAGGTTTTGGTATGTCATATTCTGTTTTCATTTGTCTCTAGGTGTTTTATAATTTCTTCTTTGATTTCTTTGATGACTTATTGGCTCTTCAGTAGCTAGTTATTTAAGCTCACACTTTTGTGTTTTTTCCAGTTTTTTTTTGTACTTGATTTATCATTCTCTATTGTAGTTGGAGAAGATGCTTGATATGATTTCAATCTTCTTAAACTTACTGAGACTTATTTTGTGGCCAATGTGTGATCTATTTTGGGGAATGTTCCATGAGCCCTTGAGAAGAATATGTATTCTATCACTTTGGGATGGAATGTTCTATACATATGTGTTACGTTCATCTGGTCTAGTGTGTCATTTAAAGCTGATGTTTCCTTTTTAATTTTCTGTTTGGATGATTTTTCCATTGATGTAAGTGGGGTGTTAAAATTCCCTACTATTATTGCATTACTGTCAACTTTCCCCTTATGTCTGTTAATATTTGCTGTATATATCTTGATTCTCCTATATTGGGTACATATAAATTTGTTATGTCTTTTTGGATAGACACCTTTATTATTATGAAATTTACCCTTTGTCTATTGTTACAGTCCTTTTTTTAAGCCTATTTTTTCTGTTATGAGTATAACTACACCAGTTTTCTTTTCCATTTTTTTGGAATATCTTTCTCCATTGCTTTACTTTAAGTCTGTGTGTCACCTTCTATCTGAAATTAGTCTCTTGTAGGCAGCAGAGAGGATTTTGTTTTTTAGTCCATTTGGCAACTCTATGCCTTTTGATTGGAGAGTTTAGTCCATTTGCATTTAATTAAATTTTTGATAGGTTATGTACTTTTTGCCATTTTGTTAATTGTTTTATGTTTTTTTTTCTAGTTTTTCTTTAATCCTTTCTTCTCTTTCTTTTTCTTGTGGTTTGAAGGCATTTTTTGGTGATAGCTTTAGATTCGTTTCTCATTTTTTTTTCTCATATTTACTGCAAGTTTTTTGCTTTGTGGTTACATTGATGTTCACATATAACTTCCATTTATAATGATCTGTTATGATTGATAGCAACTCAGTTCTGAACACACTCCAAAATGTTACATACCCCACCATGTTTTATATTTTTGATGTCACATTTTAAAATATTTTTATACGTCCCTTAACTAATTAATGTAGTTTTTGTTAATTTTATTATTTTTGTCTTTTAACCTTCATATTTGCTTTATACATGCTTGATCCACTACTTTTCCTATGCCTTTACCTTTTACAGTGATAGTTTCACTTTTGTTTGTTTTCTTGTTATTAATTCATGTCATTTCTTTTCAGTTTAGAGAAGTCCTTTAACATGTATTGTAAGGCCAGGTTAGGGGTGATGAACTTTAGTTTTTGCTTATCTGGAAAACTCTTAACCTTTCCTTCAATTTTGAGTGATAACCTTTCCAGGTAGAAAATTCTTGGTTTGATTTTTTATGTCACTCTCTTCTGGCTTGCACAATTTCTGCTAAAAAAAAACCCTGCTGATAGCTTTATGGGGCTTTCCTTGTTTGCAATATGTCATTTTTCTGTTGGCTGCTTTTTTAAGATTCTCTCTAACTTTTTACCATTTTAACTATAATGTATCTTGAAATGTAGCTTTTCATGTTGATGTTATTTGGAACTCTCTGGACTTCCTAAATCTGTATGTCTGTTTCCTTCCACAAATTAGAGCAGTTCTCAGCCATTATTTCTTGAAATAATTTTTTTGGCTCTTTATCTTTATCTTGTCTTTTTGGGACCCATACAATGTGAATGTTATTTTGCTTGATGTCCCAGAGGTCCCTTAAGTTATCTATATTTTTAAAAATTATTTTTTTCTTTATACTGCTCTGGGTAGGTTCTATTGCTTTGTCTTCCAGCTCACTGATCTGATCTTTTGCTTTAACCAGTCTGCTTTTGAACCCCTCCAGTGTACTTCTCAGTGCAGTGATTGTATTCAATTCTATAACTTCTGTTTGGAACTTTCTTATATTTTCTGTCTCTAGTTAAGGGTTTCACTGTGTTGATCTGTTCTTCTCCTGAGTTTGATGAGTGTCTGTAGGACCATTACTTTGCACTCCTTATCAGATAGACTGCTATTAATTAATGTCTTTTCCTGATGTTTTGCCTTGCTCTTTTATTTGGAACATATTCCTCCACCTCCTCATTTTGCTTGACTCTGTGTGTTTCTACAAATTAGGGAAATCAAGTGCCTCTCATAGTATTGAAGGAGCAGTGTTGTATAGGAGATGTCACAGACAGCCTAGAAGTGTAATCTCCCCTGACCACCAGAGCTATGTGTTCAGTGGTTGTCCCCTGTGAGGGCTGTGTGGGCCCTGCTGTATTGGAGCTACTTCTGCAGCATGGGGATGTTTCCTGATAAGGCTGAATTTTGAAGCTGCACTGGGATGGGAGTGTCATCCAGCCTGGCTGTGGTGCATAGTGGTGCCACAGTGGGAGATGGGGTTCTCACTGAATGTGCCCATCAGCTCCAGCAGCTTAGAGGGATAATTACAAAATGCCAGTCCTAACAAGGTAGGATGAAATTGCAAGTATGGCACCTGCCAGTGTCTCTGTCCCTGGAGAAAGTCCCAATGGTTTATTGCCTTTCCAGCAGGTGCTTTAAGAATAGTAAGTGGGTTTAATTAACATATGGTATAGGCCCTTTTCAAATTGATGTTTTTGTGGTGGGTCCTGGCATAGGTAAATCTGCACATGAGCCCTTTATGAATGGGTTCTTCATTCATAGGAGATGTATGATTGTCCTGGATATGAGCTCTGTTGGTTTTCAAAGCCTGGCAGTAGGATTGCTTTTTTTATGTAGGATATATGGGTCAAGTTGTCTGATGAGCATAAACCCTCCCCTCAGGGGAAAGTTCTGTATTTTTGAGAGATCCCTCTTGACTGTGGATCACCATGCCTGGGGGTAATTTTTTTCTGGTGAGATGTTCTCTCTGCCTTTTCTGCTCATCTTGATGTCATCTTTTTGTCCTTTGCTGTAAAGGTCTGTTCATCCAGTTTTCTGGCCATTTCAGAAGAAATTATTCCATAGGTATTTGTGTATTTGTTGTGTTCATGGGTGGGAGTAATTTCAGGATCTTATTATGCCATCATTCTGAACCCAACCTCTTGCTTCTAATAGTTTTTTACTGCTACCATAGGATTTTATATATACAAGATAAAGTCATCTGCTATAGAGGTAGTTTTGCTCCTTCCATTCCTATGTAGATACCTTTTTGAAATTTCTCATTCTTGTCTAATTGCCTTGAATAGAACTTCCAGTACAGTGTTAATAGAAGTGGTAAGAGCAAACATTGTTGTCTTTTTCCTCATCATAAGGGGAAAGCTCAGTCTTTCATCATTAGTTATGACGTTAGCTGTGGGATTTTTTTCAAAGATCCCTCTTATGAGGTTGAAGAAATTCCCTACTATTACTAGTTTGTTGAATATTTTCCTTATGAAGGACAATCTATTTTTTTAAGTGCTTTTTCTTTCTCTGTTGTTATGATCATGTATTTTTTAAAAACCCATATTCTATTAATATGGTGTATTATATTGTTTGATTTTTGTTTGTTGAATCAACCCTCGTTCCTGGGATAAATATCTTGGTTGTGGTTAATTTTTTTAATTTTGCTTATTTTGGTTTGCTAGTATTTTGTTAAATATTGTTTGTATTTATATTCATAAGAGATAATGGTCTGTAATTTTCTTCTTTTTTGTAATGTCTTTGTTTTTGGCATCAGGGTAATACTGGCCTCATAGAATGAGTTAGGAAGTGTATCCTTTGTTTTTTTTTTAACAGTTTGTAAAGAATTGATGTGAATTCTTCCTTAAACATTTGGTAAAGTTTACCAGCAATTCCATTTGATCTGGATTTTCTTTGTGAGAAATTTTTTTTGTATACTAACCCTATCTCTTTACTCATTAAAAGTCTATTAAGATCTTTGAATTTCTGCTTGAGTTAGTTTTAGTGGTTTTATGTCTTTCTAGGATATTTTCCATTTCATTTATATAATTTGTTATACATTTGTTATACATTTGTTCATCATATACCCTTATAATCCTTTATATTTGTGTATGGTTAGTAGTCATGTTTCCTCTTTCATTATTGAAAAGTTTTATAATAATAATAGTTTACATTTGTGAATAATTTTTAGACTTTAACCACTTTTATGTACACTATTTGAGCACCTGATGACTGTGAATAGCTTTTAAACTATTATAGTCACAGAAGAGAAACTCTAAGTTGCTAGCTAATTATATGAATTAGACTATTACTCATTTTGATATTTAAACACAAAAATCCTTAACTTTAACTAATGAATGCTTTGTATATAACCATAGACTAGCATACTATGTGATTTATAGTATATGTAGCATAATGGTTAACAGTACAGGACTATGAAGCCTGACTGAGTTCAAATATCTGCCTCATCATAACCTCTCCATGTCTCAGTTTCCTCATCTGTAAAATAGGAATAAATAATAGTACTAATCCTTGTAAGGTTGTATAATGATTAAATGAATTACTATATGTAAAGTATGTTTATATACAGGTAGTTTACATACTGTTATTTGTTTTTATTCTTAACATTAGTAGTACTTCATTATTATTGTTATCTGTTATTTTTAAAATAACATTTTTTTCTGATAGTAAAGTGATGCCTGTTTATTGTGGAAAATACAGATAATTCTTAAAAAGGACAAAAAAATCACTTATAGTCCTACCCCTTGAAATAACTGTAACTAACCCCTTAGTATATATACATCCAGACTTTTTTCATTATTACCATGTGAGTTTTCTTATTAAATAAAATATGTGAGATCAAACAATATATATATGTTTTTATTGGTTGTTTCAGGTGTAAACTTATGGAAGAAAATATGTTTTGGCCTACTGAGGTTCCCAGCTCTGTAAGTTACTAATTGTATAACCATAGGGAAGTTTTATCTTTCTATGCCCTAGTTTCCACATCTGCCAAATAGGATGAGTGTTAAATGCAATCAAATTATATTGTGCATGTAAAAGTCTTAGCTTATACTTGCTATATTGTTATTAGGTAAAAGTTGGGGGACCAACTTGAAAATAATAGGTATAGTAAAGGTAGGTGGCTGATAAGTTTCCCATGGATAACAAACAAGACCAAAGAATTATGAAAAAATATTCTTTTCTCTAAAAATAGTTTTATATAAGAGTTCTTATATAGTGACTGAATCTAATATGTGTAATTGCCTAGCAAACTATGCTGGTATAGGAGCTAAATCCATTGGCTAGTCAAATTATATGAATTAGTTATTTCTTACTTTAGTTTTAACAACTACAGAATCAGTGAGATAGATAATACTTTAAAATTATTTGGTGAGGGAAAAGTGTAGGAGTTGGGTCTGTTGGGGTACCTGTGGTATGGAATTGGAAATGTGACTGACAAATCTGTATCATGCAATCACAATGATGGAGATGATATTGAGGAGAGGAAGAAAGAGGGAGTGTAGGTGAGACAAATATTGACCAAGGTATCAATAAACTCAGAAGGCTTGGTTTCTTTTGAAGGATGGATACAAGTTTGGCTCCATGCAAGGATCTCTTATATATTCAAATCCCAGGCCAGATATTTGGGTAGTGGAGAGGTGTTTGTGTTAGAAGGGTGGGATGTTGATAAATATCTATTCTAAAAAGCAGTTGTTCTTAAAAATGAAGAATTTCTAAGGGAATACTAATGACCAATATTTACTGAGTGCTTTCTTTGTATAATACACCATTATAAGTCATCATAATATTCTTAAGTATTAATTCATTTAATCTCCAGTTTTATCTGATAGCTATTATTGTTGTTCTTATTTTCAGAGAAAGAAATGGAAGCACATATAGATTAATCACTTTGCTCAAAGATCTTCAAAAGAAACCATGTAGTTTGGCTCCAGAGTCACACTTTTAACCATTATGCATACTGCCTTTCAAGAGTTTCAGGGGTCCTCTGAAGGAGGGGTTAAAGAAGGCATGTTATGATTAGATGGTGAGGTGTGCAGAGACCAGCTCCACATACCAGCTGAGCCTGAGAGGAGTGGGTGGGGAGATTAAGAAAACACAGAGATAGCAAGAAAGACACAGATACCAAAGTTGGGATCAGGAGGGAGCTTCACTGACTGCTGGTGGTAGAACAGTGGTGCAATTTTATTTCAAAGCACTGCTCATATACACAGGCTCACTTCCTGTGAGCTGCCCACCATGATGTCACTTTCGGCTGATCTCACACCAAGTGATCTCATTTCCGGTCCTCCACAGAGTAGTATGGCTAGCTGCCCAGCCTGATATCAATTTTTCTTTTCCATCTTAGTAATAGAATGCAATTATTAATAAGCATATTGCTGCCCAGATTTAAAACATAGAAAACAAAGCAAAATAAAAAACCTTTCCCATGCATCTAGGTGTGGCCATTCTTACTAACTTTTAGACAAATAAATACAAGAAGAAGTCTTGTATGAGACTTATGGGAAATAAAAAGGGAGGGAGTATGTTCTTAGTGTACTCCCTTTCCTCTTACTGCTCTCTTGAAATACATGAGATGACTGGAGCTCCAGTAGATATGTTGCACCATGAGGTGACCTTGAAAATGGAAGCAGCATGCTGAGGAAGGCAGAGTAACACTATGGAACTCTATAGCAGTTACAGACTGCTACTTATGTACTTCATTTATGAACTTCATTTATAAGAGCAAGAAACAAATTTTTATCTTTTTTAAACAATGTTATTTTGGTGTTTTATGTTAAATGTAGTTGAATCTAATCTTGAATGATACAGGAGAAAAGAGAACTGATAAAGCATAACTCAGCTATTACAAAGGGACATTCTGAGATTGACCGAATGAAGTAACCTCTGCTTGGCCTCTGTTTGCTCTATCGCTTTGGCAGCCTCCCTTGGCAGCTTTTCTTATGTTTGCCTTCTAAGGTTGGAGTTCCTCAGTCTTGGTTTTAGATCTCCTTCTCTTCTCTGGATATTTTTCCTAGGTAATATCATCTATTGCCGTGACTTTACATATATGTTCTATGTTGGTGATTTCCCAATTTCTGCCATTAGCATAGACTCTTCTTTTATATATGTAGCTGTCTACTTGATTTCTCCCTTTGGATGTTTCTCAGACATTTCAAAGTTAATATGTCCCAAATGGATTTTAAACCCCATCTCTACTTTGCCATCCTTGCTAGTTACCTGTTCTTCCTTCAATCTTCTCCTTCTAAGTAAACAACACCATCATTCCAGCCAGAAATCTAAGCATTATCTGCAATTCTTTCCTCTCTCTCAACCCTCACTCCTCCCATTCATCCAACAGTAAGACTTGCAAAGCTTATCCCCAAAATATATCTTGAATCTGTTTACATTTCTCCATCCCTGTTGCCATGATCTTAGTCAATCCACCATCATTTCCTGCATAAACTACAATAATGGCATCAGACTGGGTATTTTATTTCTTATCTCCTTCCAGTCGATTTCCTTCTACCAGGGAGAGTGAATGGTGTTATGAATATGTAAATAGGTTTATGTTAGTCCACAGCTTAAAACACTTGATTTCCCATTGTATTTATAAATAAAATTTAAACTTTGTGTCCTGGACTGTGATATTTTACATGTTCTACCTTATGATACCTTTCTAACCTCAGTGTTCCTCTCTTTGGTTGTTTTACTCTATCTGCTACGATCTCCTTTTAGGTCTTTTAGAAAGCATGTTTGATGCTTCAGCACTTTTGCTCATGTTATCTGCTTGGAGTGCTCTTTTATGTGAATTTTTTCCCCCATGATTAGCTCTTTTTAATACTTCAAAATTCAGCTTAAGTCCTCAGAAAGTCCTTCCCTGGTCACTATTGCTAAAAAAGATCCCATGCAGGCACTATTATTTCCTATTATAGTGCCTAATTAATTTATTTATTGTTCTTTTGTAGTAACTTTCTTACCTTATAATTATATTCTGTTTATTGTAATATAACCCAAACTTTACCACCATGTGACCAGTGTCTGTCACTATTTGTTAAACAAATGATTGAATGAATCTATCTGGAAGTCCTCAGAGATTCTAGAGAGATCTGTGAAATCTGGGGTCAAGTGGCCATATGTGTTGGTAGCATTAAACAATATTTGTGCTGTGTTGTGCAGAATACATTTGATGGTCTGGGACGTTTGCTTGCACTAAATTGCTATCAGGAAATGTAACTGGGGACTGAGTGGTTTTAGAGATTGGCATTTTGACATACCTCTGCCAAGTCATTACTAGAGAAATTGGGTAACACACTAGCCTATTTACAGTCTGGTTGTAGTTTGGTAAGGCCAAGTCCATGGCTGGCCTTTTGTGTCTTAGGTTCTTCTTTAGCTCTGTAATGGTGAGACAAAAGCACTCCTGTCTTTATAAAGCTGATGAAGAACAGACTTCTTCCCTGAAATGGGGCCGAATGGTAATGTGCCTCTAAGGACTGCACTGCATAAACCTTTAGAGCAAGGTTCAGTCAAAGCTGATTAAAATTACACTATTTCATAACACTGCTTACAGGCAAAGACATATACCAGGAAAATGAAGAGAGAGAGCTGGCTGCCCAATGAACAGTAGCCTGGATCTGCCTTTGAGCTGTTTGTTTAGCCCTGCATGGAAACAGATTCCCTTGTTTGTTTATTACACCTCTGGCTTCGCCTCTGTGTCTGACTTATTGATAAGATGCCTGTAGATGTCTCAGAGTTTCCCATCTTCAGACTGAAAGTTAAGATAACACCCATTTCCCTGTTGCTTCCTTGAAAGAAAAGATTTAGTGATATCTTAAGAAAATTGAGGGAAAGAATCATACTTTAAGATGTTTTCAGTACGTTACTAAAATATAAAGGGTTGCTTCTTTCTTTGAGAGACTGGACTGTATTTCCAGGAAGCTGTCCACTGCTGTTCTAGTATCAGTCTTTTCTGAGTGGTGATAAAAATAGTGTTGTTTCTGGAATTTAAAAAACAGTTCAAATTATGACTACTTAATGATTGAGGAAAGTCACCTAACATCTCTGAGCCTCAGTTTCCCTATGTAAAATAGAAATAAGAACTGTTCTACCTGGCTCATAGGTTTTAAGAATCAAATAAAATACTGGATGTGAAGGTACTTTGTATTCTGTAAATCTCTTTGCAAATGTAAAGTACTATTCTCCTTGCCAAGGCTTTTTTCTCCCCTTTCTTTAAAGAAAATGTTGACATTCTCCAACCATTAGTTAATAATTCCTCTATAGCCACACTTTTTTGCAGACAGAACAGGTGTCTGGCTCTATGATGAGTTTCGGAGGAAAGTAGAATGGAAACCCTAGAGTCTTTTAAGTGACATTCCAGCCTGCCAGCCTTCAAAGAGAAGAAGACTGGCTCATATAAAACCCTTTTCCTTGTCATGTCCCCTGTAGAAGTACAAACTTCTGATAGAAAGAGTATGCTTGGAAGAATATCATAAGTTTGTATTTCTGTAAGGGGAGTTATGTATGCATAGATTTAATAGACTTAACCCATTACTTTATTGTAAAGGGAAACAGAAGCACCCTTGAGATATATATATATATATATACCAACCTGATTAAAAATCAGTTTAATTCATTGTATTGCATAATATTTTTAATATTTTTTCCAAGCAACAATATTTTGTTTAAAAGTAATCGTTTTCCTTCTCTAAGTTTTACCAGGGCAGTTTTAGTGGTTTGATTATAGGTCTTGTTCATTTATTGTAACTGTCATAAAAGAAGATCTTGTCAAAATTATTTCAGATAGTTTGGGAAGAACAGGAATATTTTTGGCTATGAGTAATACAAGTAGAAAATGAAGGGCTCTTTTGAGAAAGTGTTTGAACCTACTAATTTCCCTGAGACTTTTATGCTACTTATATTTGCCTCAAAACTTAGAAATATAATCTATTGATTATATTTTTAATAATTAACAATAAATAATACAATAATTTATAAGAAAATTATGTATTAAGAAAAGGAGAATAGGTTCAAATTCTGGCAGCAGGAATATAGATTAGATAGTCACTTTAACTTAACAGCTGCCTAGGGTAGTGAAATGAACCCTTTCAGCATTCAGTGAAAGTGGTTTGTAAGCAGTAAGGTTAGTGTTAGCAGCAAATATAACTTGTTTCTTTCCATTCTTGCTCCCACCCCAGATTTAGGAGTTTACCTTCTCTGAAAATGCAAACAGAGCAGACTCCTCACTCCTCAACACTCATATCCACACACCCACACACTGACAGGGCCAAGTTTCTAGTAGGAAAATTCATAGGTAAAGAATATAAGACATTATTAAATAAATAGAGCTAGAGAGATTATATTTTTTAGGATCCTATAAAAACTCTTATAAATAACCATAAAGTCAAGAAAATAAAATAATGAACATTTTACATGAAATAAAGGGAACAGTACATTGCAACCATTTGATATTAATAATAATGGATATTTTACAATTAATTTCCATCAATCATGGCTTACTTAGAAAATTTTCAGGATCTCCAACTGCTGGAGTTTCAGTGAAGTGTAAAAAATGTTCAGTTTGTCTTATGGGACCTAACACATATACTAAGGGGCTTTTTTTGTGTGTGTGTGTTTCTGATGCCCTGTCTGAATACCTTTTGAACTTTATAACCAGAATTGCTGACTCTAGTCCTAAGGTTCTATTGTGGTCCCAGAAATGCAATGTATTGTAGGGACCTGACATTTATCAAGCTTTGGGTGGCCTTTATGTTACATATTTGACATAACAAAATAGATATTCCCTAAATTATGCCCTCAACCTAAGATTCTCTACCCTTGGCTCCGACTGCCTCAATTTGCATAAAAAGTCACCACCAGCTCTTATGCACACCCAGTCTTCTTTCCTTACTGAGGCAGAAGTGCAATTCCAAGGCCCAAGATCACTTTTCTTCAGCTTCCTTTATCTCTGGAGAGGGGCCAAAGCAAACATTTCTATTGCTGCTCTGCCATTCACTCCATATTTTCTATTCCCAATCATTAGTTCCTCCTTTTTCTACTTATCTCTAATGGGAATGGCATAAGATTTATGTACTCTAGAACTCAAATTCTCATGGTTGCTAAAAAAAGTATGCAGGAAACTAGAATTTCTGGTAAGAGAAAATTGCTTAGAAATTTTCTGTTTCTAAGATGTCAGAAAGAGATTCCTGGACATGGGTGAAGGTATTTTTACTTGGTATTTTTGAATATTTTTATATTTTGATGAGGTGGGTTTATAAGATTGTCCTGTGAGAGAAGTTTTGGATGGGGGTGGGGTGGGTGGGGGCGGGGAAAGAAAGGGGAGTAAGAGTTCTTGAGTCACTCACTGATCAAGGGGGCTGGGGCTGGGGCAGTGCTGGAGGAAGAGCGTCAGGAATGTGGGCGGGCCAGGGCGGTGCCGGAGGAAGGGCATCAAGAATGTGGGCGGGCCGGGGCGGTGCCGGGGGAAGGGCATCA
>JAQQAC010013450.1:3225111-3238099 GCA_029783875.1 Phataginus tricuspis
GCCGGGGCGGTGCCGGGGGAAGGGCATCAGGAATGCTAAAGATAAGCTTTGTCCCTTCACTGTTTTGCCCAAAGTAGAAATAAAGTCTCCCTTCTCAAAGAACTTAAAATTTAGTTCCCATAGCAAGACATAGAATTTCTTGCTGTGGAATTTTAAATCACTGGAATGTATTATCAAAATAATTTGTAGTTTTTTGAGAATTTTTTAAAGAAAAATTTAGATCACAGTATTTTAAAAAAGTGAATTGACTTAAATACACTGTACAGAGAATAATGGAAAAAATGAACTGTATCCACTATGATTCTGAGATAATGACTAAGGAAATGTAAAACAGACCATTTTTCATTTAAGAAAAAACTGACCATTTTCAGCCATTGTGTCTTTTAGTAAAGGAATATCTGAATACCTGATTAACTTTATCCTGTATTTTTACCTGTTTTAAGTGTTAGCATGGTGTCTGGCACATAGTAAGTACACAACACTTACATGGTTTTAGCACAACTGTAAGCACAAGTATTTGCTTTCAATTTAGAACTTAAGTATAGGCCTATGTTTGCTTTTCTTTTCATTTGGTTTTATAGCTCTGTTCTTTCTGGACTGACCTTTCTTATTTAGCTCTCTAAATTTTAGCCTAATAATTTTATTATCAAGTTTTATCATTACCATTGTATTAGTTCGGGCTGCATTAACAATACGACAGACTGTTGTTTAAACAACAGCAATTTATTTTCTCACAGTTCTTGAGGCTGGAAGGCCATGATCAAAGTTTCTTATACTTCAGGCCCCCAAAATCCTGGCTCCTCTGAGGCCTGTCTCCTTGCCTTGCAGATGATCACCTTCTGGCTGTGTTTTCACATGGTATCCCTAAGTTGGTATGTGTGTTATCTGTCCTAATCTCTTCCTTATGAGGATACCAGTCATATTAGATTAGGGCCCACTCATACTACTCATTTTACCTTAACTACCTCTATTAAAGCCATTATCTCCAAATATAGTCTGAAGTACTGGGAATTAGGACTTCAACACATGAATTTGTGGGTTAATACAATTCAGCCCATAAAACCACTTTGAGAAAAATGCCTTTTACTGCTTCAGGAGTTCAGATAGACTCCCAAATAGGTAGGTATGTAAAAGACCAAAATGAAGACCAGGTAGATTTGAAAATCTCCTATTAAGGGGATCATGTCCTCTTGGCAACTATGTACCAATGACCTAAATGATGAAAGAAATTGAACACTAAATCTAAATAAAATTACATATTCTCTCTCTCTTAAATTCTATACAGGACACACGGGCAGGCTTTTATACCCTAGGACGTTAGGAAGGACAAAACTTAGTATCTGGTGACTGTCTATGATTACCTGAAGAAAGCTGTTCTATAGTCTTGAATTGTGGTGTATTGTCTTATATTTTGGTGGGCTTGATTTAAATGAAGGCACTTGAGAGATATAACTCTCAGAAACAAAGACTCATTAGGGACAACAAGTACTAACTAATATTAATAGAGATGTTAATAATAACAGTATCACAGAAGTCCTACAAGATTTTGATGCTTTCTTAATCCTCAAAGTAAGGTCAAAATGTTCAGTATAATTTCAGGAGCAAGAGTCTCTCTGCTTCTTCATATGGACTGTCTGAAACATGGTCTGTTCTTTGAAGTTTTTCTAGATGTTCACTCTTTCCTTTGTTTGAGTTATTTGGTGAATGATAAATTGTAATCTGTAGCTCTTTCCCCCTCCCCTCCCACCTCTCTGTTTCCATACTGATTATATCTGAGGGCTTTCTTCTGCCTGCTGTGAGTTCTCAGTTGCACTTGGTTGATTTTCTCATTCTTAATTCATGGAGTGGCCTGCTCAGGTATCTTGAGTTTTTTAAGTCTGTATTCTTCTCTTAGTCCCATTACCTGGGAGGTTTATTTCCTCCTTTTATGCCTTCCCTGAAAGTTTTTCTGGATATAGTAGAACATTTTAAACCATACAAGTTTCCACAGAATCCCAACAAGATGTAGTATCTTGGAAAAAATTATCTTCATGTTCTAGTAAAAGGGACATTTCCTTGAAGATTGTCTTAATAATTCTTTCTTCAGCTCCTGGAAACATCATGTTCCTGTAATTCTTTCATGGGACCACCCTGAAGAGCCTCTTTTGATGAGGATTCAGCCACTTCTATGTCTCCCCAACAAATTGCACATGCATGTCTGTGAATATCATTGCTGTCATCTAAAATTTTAATAGATAAGCCATGGGGAAATCTACTAGACACCTGGAAGCTTAGAATCCTTTGAAAATTGACCATTCATTTGTGGGATCTATGGACATGCTCTATTAACTATCCACTTCCTTCCTCTTTCCTCCACCCCCGCAACGACCATGCTGGAAAAAGGAATTTGCTGCAGGGAGATTTAAAAATGAACTATACTTTCTTCAGAAAGGTCCAGTTTGTTCTTTTGGTCATGTTAAATATATACATGTGTATTCTGTTTCTATTTATTTCTATATTGTATGTATTTATAATTTATTTTATAACTGATTTTAAATTAGGGTATGTAGTAGAAAAAAAATGATTCATCAGGAATAATTAGAATAGTAGACCTCGGAAGAGTAGATAAATATATATTGATAAAATTGAGGCTTTATTACTAACAGTTTATTCTGGGGCTCTGTCTTTTAAGGGAAGACGGAATTAACTGTGTCGGGTCAAGGCGTTCATAAATGCTCAGATGTTGAATTTTTACCCTGATTTCCCAAGTTTTGACAGGGTTTTGGTGTATTCTCCAAAGTGTGGACTGTAAAAATCAGGAGATATGTTTGAACTAATTAATGCTGTGATGTGTCAGATGCTTTGTAAAAGGTCTATTTGCCTCTTTTCTCTTATTAGGAAACATCAAACATTAACTTGTTTTGGTTTGTCTACAATTTTTTTCATTGTTGAATATACTTCATCCAATAATATTGTTTGGTAACATAAATTTTGCCATTTTAAATTAGAAAACTTCAGTTTAGCCTAATTTAGGCAGTCTAAGAGACTTAGATGATTCTTATATTTAAATTATGAGAAATTTAGAGGCATGGAAACTTTTGCCACCCATATAAAGTCTCTTATATTGATTAATGTTACTTTCTTTAAGAATTTTTATAGCTCAGCCTGGTTGATTTTGCAGGTTTTCCATTGCCCATATATAGAAGATTTTTTTCTTTTACAGTTTATTTGAGAAACTCTTCAGGTAACCTTGTTATACTAGCCTCAAATGTTGTGCATGTAATGGAAGTTAGCATTTAATATGTTGATATAAGTAAAGGATTAACTTTTAAAATAAAAATGCTCATTGTAGCATTAAAAATGAATAAATTTGTAGTGGCGCACTTGTATTCTAAGTGTAGTTTAAAAAGGAAAAGAATTTCTTGAAGCTATGTTTTGAAGACGATTTGAAAAAAAAGTTAATAAGTAAAATACACTGCAGACTACTGGCTCATAGTATGTAGCTTCCCTAATGATCCCCTAACTTTTAGAATTTGTCGGACATAAAAGTGGTGCTAATCTGATTAGTAACTGTGATTGAGCAAATCTTCTGTAAAAATGGACTGTGTTCTGGTTTTTAACATGATACCATGAAAGTCATTTGAGAACTGCCTCTATAGAACATTAAAGTCTCTTTGGTGGAATATTTATTCCATGATTAAAAACTACATACATACATACATACACACATATAGGTAAGTGTATATATATGGTTCATGTTTATTTTCAAATAGTTATAAAATACGGTTCTTGGAAAACTGATAGTCAGGAAAGAAAAACAGTATGACACAAACGTCAGTCAAGCCTGGATGTGAATGTGATTACCAAAAATTAAGACCCAAGATTATCCAGTGCTCTTTTTAACTTCCACCCTGCCTTTTTCCTTGTCTTTAGACATATGTAGAGAGAAGAGAACTAATATTTGAGAGACTATTGTGTGTAGGCATTTTACATATGGTACCTCATTTAATTAGAAGAGTAAAGTGGAAGTTTGGAAACTTTGTAATATTGAAAAAATCTGTTAACTGTATCGTGAGTCCTTGAAAATATTCCTTAAGCCTTTTATCTAGGCTGTAGTGTAGTTTTACATGTCACTTTAGCAGTCGCAGATACTTCTTTTAAAGCCAAGAAGTTCATTCCTTGGCATTCCAGGCACTGCAATTAGACTTTTTGTGAAATGCCAAAAATCTCTGGCGGTTTAAGCAGAGTCCAGAGAAATGTCAGCACTGCTTATTAATGTATTTCTGGGAAAAAAAGAGGTCATTTCAAATTGTTAATATGTATGAAAAAATACCAATAAAGGAAAGGGTTTAAACAAGTAAAATCATAGTTGCTTAATTTACAGTTAATCTGGAATTTAAACTGAACTTCCCATTTTTATTACAGTAGATATCTGTTAAAATGCCAAATTCTTGGATTTTGGATCTATGATTTAACTGTGAACACCTTATTTATAAATAAAATCACTTTATGCTTGTATAATGCTTTTTGCACAAGAACTTAATTATTAACAAGTTCATAAAATGTGAGTGCAGACATCACGTATGACACTATAAGATGTGAGATGGCAGCAATTGGCTGAACCAAGTTAAGGTTTTGTTTCAACTTGGCTGCTTGGCATTTTTTCTTAGTTCCATGGTAGTTTTGAAAGAATTGACCAAATTTGGTATCCTTTTAGGGATTCTAAACTGTGAAATTAATAATTCATACATCCCTTGGTTGACAACAATAAACGTGATTTATCTCCCCTCTGTAGCTTATAAATGTATTAAGAGAAAGCCAGTACTAGGGTGGTGGTGGGAAATGGTGCTTCAGAGAATAGAGTATTTAACCACCAAGAAGGTTACATTACCCCTAATTATATTATCTATTGGGTCATTAAGAGTCCAGAGAATAAGGTCCAGGTACCCATCATAGCATCTTTACATGCATTAATTTTTCCATCTCTATCTGTTATTTGCCCAGTAATTCTCAGTTATCACCTTTTAGAAGAATTAAACTACTTTAATTGCCAAAGAAATTCAATCTGTTTTCCTTCAAGAAAGGTAAATTCTCCTGCTGCATTCTCTTCCTGCACAATAACTTCACCAACAAAATAAGCACCTTGTGTGATATTTCTTTGACATTTCTTGTCACAAATGCTTCTGTCATGGTTTGTCTTTTACATAACAATATTAGAATTTATTGTCCAAGTGTGAACTAAATCCTAGCTCCTCTACTTACCTAAATGTATATGACCTTTTGTAAATTAATCTTTCTCTGCCTCAATTTCTTCTTTGGGCTAAAGAAGGTAATAGGGCTTATGTACAGATTAAACAGGAAAACACAAGTAAGGTACTTTAAACAATAAACACTAAATAAGTGCTGACAACTCTTGTTTCCTATTGCACACTTTGATTTCTGTGAACTTATGGGGTTTCTTAGTACCTCGCTCTGTGTTGGGAAGAAATTTTGGACCAAGTGTTTGACTATTTTTAAGGTTTCTGGTATGTATTACTGAACTGTTTTTCTAAAAAAATTCTAATTTATGTTCCCAAAGTGCTTGTGAAAGTTCCCATTTTGCCTGTATCAACACAGCATTACTTATAATTTTGAATCTTTGCTAAGTGATATTCAAACATAATGCCACATTATGGCTTTAATTTTCATGTCCTTGGTGATTAAGTAGGTTGATATTTAAAAAGAATTTATTTATTTATTTGTGAAATGTTCTTGTCCTATTTTTCTTTGAGGTTGTTTTCCTCATCTGTTTTTATGAGGCCTTTAATTATAAATGATATTAGCTTATTGTCAAATTTTTAAAAATATTTCTTCCCTTTAATTTTATATTTTGTATGTACAGAAATCTTAAGTGCTCATTATAGTGAAATCTGATGACTTTTTTCCTTTGTGATTTCTTGCACTGAAACACCATCCAGCTTAAGATTTATGAAACCTGCTGCTGGTTCAGACTAAGTCCTGATTAATATAGTAAAGAGAATTGTTTATTTATCAGTTTCAAGGACTCAGAATCATTTATTTGTGTGAGTTGGAGAAGTCTCTTACTCTTACTCTAGTTAAAACTTATCATCAATAATGATAGCAAATGTTTCCTAGAAAATATAAATCTATATTAATCTAGGTACCCAGTGTTTGTTGATGTAACACAGTTATTTTCTTTTTTTTTTTTAATTAAAGTATCATTGAGATACAACCTTACATTCGTTTCAAATGTTCAACACAGTGGTTCAACAGTTACCCATATTATTAAATCCTTACTTCCTCTAGTGTGGTTACTATCTATCAATGTAGAAAGATATTACAGAATCATTGACTATATTCTCCATGCTGCACTACTGTCCCAGTGCCCAACTTATATTGTGATTGTGAATTATTGTGCCCCTTTATTCCCCTCACCCACTACCTGCCCCAACCCCTCCCCATCCCCGACCACCTGCCGCAACCCCTCTCTCCCTTGGTTACAACTAGTCATTTCTCAGGATATAGCACGTTGCAATTTACAAAACACTTTTAACATGCATTCTGTAATTTTATTTCATTCTTCACAACTACCTTATGAAGTAGAATAAGGTGGGTATTATTTTATTATTATATATCCAAATCTCAGAACGGGTATGGCTTCTAAGGTTATTCCACTATTAAATGGCAGAGTTTGGACTTAAACCCATATTCTACAATTCCAAATATATGCTTTGCTCATTTGTCATCATAATTTTGAGAAAGTATGCATATATCAAGTAACTTTTTAAGAACCTAACTTTTTGGGGTTTTAAACTTCCAGATACTTTGCTAAAGAAAAGGAAAAGAAACAGTATTTGTTGAGATAATATTTATATTTAAAATACTCACATTTGAGCCTCTCCCTTGATTAAAGTACCCGTTAATCTTTCTTACTTTTCCTTTAGCAAGAACTTCATAATATCCTATTAGTAAAGATTTCATTCATCTGATCTCCATGTTATAAACCCTACTTTTTTCAGTCACATTTCTTTCTCTTTTTTCCAAAGATGAAAGTTGTTTGGCTGTCATAAATATTTACATGCAGGATGCTTTACATAATCATTATCTCCTTTATTTCTCAAAGTAGTATGTAAGGTAAATATTATTATTATCTTCTCTATTTTACTGGTAATGAACAGACTTAGGTTACCTAACTTGCCCAAGGTCTCACAGCTAGTAAATATTGGTGCCATGGCTAAAACCCAGATATTTTCCCACTTCATCCTTCTGCCTCCATGGCAGGGATGATTGAAATTCTTTTCACCTGGTTTGATGCTAGAAGAAGTTTTCATACGTGTCTGAGCAGCTGTAAATGCACTTCTTGGTTCCCATCCCATAAACCTAATTCCATCTCAGGGTCATTCTGCACAGCTTGACTTACACATAAAAATTAACTTTTAAGAGGTTTACTTTAGCTTGATAGCCATCTATTCACTGATCTAGAAAGCAGGTACCCTGAGTGCAGCTTCCTTCCTATAAATGAGTGCATTGCCCCACTCTTCTGTGAGCTCGTTCTCACAGAGTATCGCATTTGCATCGTTGTTCCAGACTAGATGAGGGTGCACTGACCTACAGTTTTCAAATCCTGTTGGTCTTTAAATTTCCACAAACAACTGGATCTGGGCATTCATGGAAACTGGATGTTGAATTTTTTTTCTCTTTTGAAGAAAAGCTAAAGAAATGAGAAATGAAAAGTGCTTGGCAAAGATAGACACAAATAGCTGTTGGTGTAGAAGGAAAGATTAGTAGAAAAAGGTGAAAGTAGCTTAATTACCATAACAGACAAAAGATGATGGAAGAGGAAGTCTTTACTTGCAGGCTTCATATTAAAAAGGGAGTTATGTTGAAGAGAGAATGAGCTGAAAGGAAGTTTAGTTGTAGCACAATTTTTAATGTTAAAAAAATATATAAACTTAGAATGTTATTTAATCACTGAAATAGTATTAATATTATTAGCTAACCCCTATTAACTGTTACTGTGTGCTAGACAGTTAACTCACTTAAGCCTCAAACCAACCTTGTGAGTAAGATAGGTACATTTTTATTTCTGTTTTATAAATGAGATTTAGAGATTTACAAAACTAGTAAGTAATGAAACTGCTACACAAATGTGTAAAAGCACTTACCATGCTCTGTAATTACTTACTTGTTTCCATTCCATCTCCTCCGCCAGAATGCACTTAGAGTTTGTTCAATAGATATTTATCAAATGAATGAATGAATGAGTGAGTGGAAAAAAAATCCAGTCCAATCCCAGAGGCATACTATTAATTCTTTCTTAATAATGTGTAAAAAATTTCTCATTGGCTAGTGCTCCTTTAAGGATCTATGTCTAATTTCCCTGGAGCTCCACTCCCCCGCCCCCCCAGCTGAACAATACTCTTTATGTCCATCAAGAGATGGTGAAGAGAACATTTAGAATTTAGCCAATTTGAATCAGGTGTATTTCTCAGAATTATAATTTACAGCAATTGTCTTCTATAATTTTCAATGAATTCAGGTGATGGAGCAAGTAAGTGTTGTAGCAATGAGTGAGACAGATGTGGTCCTTGCCTGCATGAAATTTTACTATTTATTAGTTTTGAGATTTATGTTACGTTCTCATTAATATTTGAATTTACTAGTATACAGGACACATTATTTTCCAAAAGCATTTTAAGTATCATAAATGAAAGGTAAAATGTATGTAGATGTTATTTTCTGAGGATTGACTTGTTAGATAGTAAAAAAATTGAGTGAAATGTGGAATGTCTTGTAGAAGGTATCGCCCCCAACCTCTGGCCCAGCACTCTCAGCTTTGCACATTAGAAACATCGGGGGAGTTTCAAAAAAATGCTGATGTCTAGGGCCTACCTCAGATCCACTGTGTCCGAATATCTGGGGCTAGACGCTGGCATTCCTATGCAAAAAATACAAGTTTTTTAAAAAGCTATTTTTACTATGACATGCATTTGAACCCCTTCATGATACCTTTCCCCTCAACTGTAATTCCTTTTTCCCATCTTTATGACTGCTTAGTGTCCCCCCAAAGGACATAGAAATCAATATATGGTCTCACTAGTGTAATACAGAGGACATTTAGTTACCTTCTTTCTCTAAATGTAATCTAAAATACAAGAAGTATCATAATACTTAAAACATACAAAAAGATATAAAGAATAATACAACGGGTATCCATAGACTCACTATTAGATGAAATATATGGCATATTACCAAATTATACTTGAAACTCTCTGTGTAGTGTCCCAAAATGCCCGCACTTCCCAAAGTTACCGTGTATCTCTTTCTTATGTCTCTTTTTATTATATATTTACTCATTTCTAAGCAATATGTACTATCATTTTATTTTAAATATTTTGAACCTTTATAAAAATGTTCATAAGTTGTTCTGTTCTGCAATTTACTGTTGTATTTGTGAGATTTAACTAAGTTGATAATGAGGTTTTGTTCATTCATTTTCACTGCTACATTGTATTCTATTATAACAACTATACCAATACTTATCCTTTCTCTGCAGATGGGCATTTAGGTTTCCATTTATTTTAATGCAGTCCAAATTCATATTCGCTTTTGAATGACCAGATCACACTGTTAATTAATTTTTACCTATTTCTGCTAATCTATGATTTTCCCATCCTGTTACAGTTCATTTTCTGAAAAATTCTAAGGCAAGACCTTATATTTTGTCCTAGTTATATTTCATGTTTAAAATTTTGAGGTAGATTTTTGACTTAAAAATCTATCTTGTTATCTTCATCTAATTTTTTCAGTTTGTCAAAAATGTTTTTGATTGTGATTTGGTCATCTAGCATTTTAGCTGTCCTTCCATCTTAGCATAATTTACAAATTTGATAAATCATTTTATATATTCATTCTAAGCCACTGATAAAAATTATGTTGACTAGGAGGACCTGTTACCCAATAAAGCAGAGTTTATAATTCACCATGCTGTCATTTGGATTTACCATGGATCAAAGCAAAAACTGTCGTTATTGTTTAGAACTAGATTTGAGTAGCTAAACATAAATGCTTCTTTAAACCACCACGGATTCAAGAAAGATCCTGAGACTGAAAATCGTACCCTGGATCCTTTCTCAAGAACCACTCGTTGAACTGGATTAATCGGTAAGATGTATGAGTGAGAATCTAGGGAAATGGAATGAAGATGAAAATCATACTGGTGTTTTTTACCTTAGAATTAATCCTAATATAATCACATCGGTTTTGTTTTTTAAACTGTTTCTGTGCTTTGAATTTAAGGGTCTTACATCTGTCAACCACAAGGAGGAGCTATGGCCTAATAAAGAAGAGGCTTGCTTCTGATTGGGAATGGCGGCCCAAAGGTGATCTTACAAAAGAAGCCATAGCTTGGAAAGTAATCTTTCTCAAAAATGACATTTATATAGGAAAATTTAAATGTGAAAGTTAGTTCATATTTTCAAGGGGAAAATAAACAGGACAATTATATATAATTCAAACAAAACCCTTTCCACTAAGAGAAAAGTGAGTGTCCTTTTCTTTTTCAATTGCTTAGATATGTGGACAGACCAATTGTCTAATTTAATTCTTCATCCAGAACCATAGGCTTTATAGTGGACAGGGATCTCAGCATTATGCAGTTTACCTCTTTGCCTTCAGTCATTCAGTTATTAAGGTTTTAAGAAATATAGTGTGGGCTCAATAGTTACTTATTGAATGAATAAATAAATGACTATAAAAACCTGTAGGCCAGGTAGATTAATTAAACTGACCATCAGCAAATAAGTAGCCACCTAATGGGGTAAAGATCTGTGAAGCAGAGAAATATCATACCAAATCCCAGATTTCTAGTTCCTTGAACTATACTTCTTAGACAAAATCGTGCTGTCTGTTCTGCATACTTGCTTAAATATAGTCTAATTGTAAGTTAACTATTTTCAGCCATGTTCAAAGATGCAGTAGTCTCCCTTGGGACATAATGAGCTTCCAGCCTCTGTACCTATATAGACTGAAGCTAGCACAGTCCATTTGTTTTGGTAGGTTATGGAGGAGATTACTGCATTAAGTGTAACTTTAGGTGATCTCAGGTACTTTTCAACTCTGATGTTTTATGTTATTTTGTTCTATTTCATTTATTTAAAGAAAAGATTTTATTGTGAAAAATTTAAACATACAGAAAGTTGAAGGAATTTTACAGTGAATACCCATATACGTACCACGGAGGCGCTTCCATTAATATTTTGTTATATTTGTCCTATGACATATCTATCCATCTCTTTATTCATCTTATTTTTTGGTGCGTTTCAAAGTAGACTGTAGACATCAGTATGCTTCCCTTTATCCACTTCACCATGTATATGAGTGGAGTTCAATATTTGTTTAGTTTTCTTAGGTAAAATTTTCACATGAAATTGCAGAAATCCTAAGTGAACATTTGCTGAATTTTGATAAATGAATACACCTCTCTGTAACTTAAACTCTCAAATATAGAGCACTACCAGGGAACTAGAAGTTTCCCTTATGCCCTTCCCAGTAAAACCCTGTCCCTCACCCAGAGGTAACCACATCACTGTTCTTTTTTTTTCCGTTCTTTTTCCCACATCAGATTAGTTGCCTGTTGTACAACTTCATATGACTGGAAGCACACTTTGTACTTTTTGTGACTGACTTATTTTGTTCAGCATACTACTTTTGAGAGTCATCAGTGCTGTTGCCTGTATTGATAGTTTGTTCCTTTTATTTCTGACTAGTATTCCATTGTATAAATGAATACTACAGTTTTTTGCTTTAATGTCCATTCTCCTATTGATGGACATTTGGGTTGTTTCCAGGTTTTTGTTATTGCAAATAAAGTTTCTATAAACATTTTTGGACCACTGTTTTTTATGTATATATGTTTTTATGTTTTTTGGGTAAATATGTAGGTGTGGAAATGGTGGGTTATAGGAAAATGTACATTTAGTTTCATAAGTACTATTTTATTTTTGAAAAACAAATACTTATTGCATGCCCACTGTCAGGCACTGTGTTAGGCAGTTGTGAAGATTAATTGATCTCCTTTTTTTCATTGATGTTTTTAATTGAAGTACATTGATGTACAGTCTTAATTGATCTTTTAGTATGTGCCATCATGATGTTTCCCCTACTGATTCAATCTATTATTTTAAAGTTTTCTTTTATGAAATTGATCAGTACATTTTCTAAATTATTTTGTGACTATTTATTTTCTTCATTAGAGGCTATTCCCACTACTACACAGTGGTTAAGACCACAGGCTTTGGAGCCAAAATACCTGGATTGAAATTCGATTTCTACCACTTATAGATGTGTGACCTGAAACAGGTTACTTAACCTTTCTATGCGCCAATTACTCCCATTATAGCTTCTTGCACATGCCTGTAATACCAGTTATTTACTTGTATTGCAATTATTTGCACACATTTTTGTTTCCTCCACTAGACTCTGGGTTAAATCAGAGCCCATGTCTCACTTATATATGTAATGTTAGTACCATGCATAACACACAGAAAATAACAAGTGCTCAGTAAATGTTTGGTGAATAAATGACTTCTTCCAGCTTCTTGGGGTTAAGAGATAGTTCTCAGCAAAGCTATGTAAGAATATAAATGAGAAACTTGGAATAGAAAACTCTATGAACCATATGTTTTTCACATTATTGTGGACTTGTTCATCAGATTGTTAGTGTACAGGTAGTGAGCTAAAAAGATGGGACAGAGGACACAGAGATCTTTTGGAAGTGGAAGAAAGAACAGAAGGCTGCCCTGGGCCAGGTCAGTGAGCCTGAGCCCTGGCAAAAGGGCTCCAAGGATAAGATGTATAGGAATAAGGGACTGAAAGGGGAAGGATGGAGCAAGAGAAACAAACCTAGCAAATGTCCCAATTAGTCAAGTCGTCATTGTGCTGGTCTCAACTCTGGTTTGGAGGCAATAAGAACACCAACAGAATTATTGTTACTCTTGGATTTCAGTGT
>JAQQAC010013450.1:3243099-3260253 GCA_029783875.1 Phataginus tricuspis
TCCCCAGTCCCTTTCCCTTTGGTAACTGTTAGTCCATTCTTGGGTTCTGTGAGTCTGCTGCTGTTTTGTTCCTTCATTTTTTTTTCTTTGTTCTTATACTCCACATATGAGTGAGATCATTTGGTACTTGTCTTTTTTGGCCTGGCTTATTTCACTGAACATAATACCCTCCAGCTCCATCCATGTTGTTGCAAATGGTAGGATTTGCTTTTTTTCTTATGGCTGAATAATATTCCATTGTGTATATGTACCACATCTTCTTAATCCATTCATCTACTGATGGACACTTAGGTTGCTTCCCTTTCTTGGCTATTGTAAATAGTGCTGCTCTGTGGTTTTAATTTGTTTCCTCACTATGTCCTTGCAAAGGTAGAGAAAACAGATCAAGGGTTTGCTCTTTATGAGACATTTTCAAATCCATGTAATTAAGCAACCTTGTATACTCTTTGTCGCTAGACTAAATACTGTGATAGCAAATCCTTTAACCTTTGCTTATAGATCATGTTTTGAGTCTAACATTTTTGTTTATCCTTTTTATATTGTAAAAAATCAAACATATAACAAAATTCACCATCTTACCCTTTTTAAGGTTACAATTCAGTAGTGTTAAGTGTGTGCACACTGTTTTTAAACAGAACAGAAAAGTTCTCTAGAACTTTTTCATCTTGAAAACTGAAACTCAATACCCATTAAACACTGATTCTCCCTCCCCCAGGCTCTTAGCAACCACCTTTTTACTTTGTGTTTCTATGAATTTGACTACTTTAGATACCTCATATAAGTGGATTCATACAGTATTTATCTATCTGTGACTGGCTTATTTCACTTAGTGTAATGTCCTCATAGTTTACCCATGTTGTAGCATGTATTAGAATTTCCTTCCTTTTTAAAGCTGCTTATACTTTTAATTTTTGTACCTCCTGTACTTAAAAAAATAGCATGAACTGGTCTATTCTGAGGTGCTGTTTCCTGATGTAGAGGTTCTGCAATGTTCTTAAAGAAAGGAGTGTTGCTCTGAAGAATGAAATGTGGGTCAAATAATATGACCTAATTCCATATTTATTGCTCTCATATGACTTGAGGATATATGGGATAGTGACAGAAACTTCATAGTCTAAAACCCATATTCTGTGTCCTTAGGACTGAATTTTGCCTGCACAATTGTTCCTACAGTATAAAGCAGTATGCTTCCAAGGAATTTCACTAAAAGGGAGTTTCAGCATGTTTTGAAGGCTGAACCTGAAGCTTTGTCCTAGGAACCTAGTGTTTGTTTCTCTTTTATTTTTATATATCACATGGAAAATATATTCCCTGAGAGATTAAAACTCAGGAAATTTTAAGACTTGGTCTTTAAGTACGTGCTTAGATAAATCAAGGCATTCATTTCTGTGTATTTTTCCCAACATGAGAGTCACCATCCCTTTCATAAAAATTTTCTAGTAATTGATTAAATATGAAGACAATTTTATAATGATTTTAGTGTACCACTTAGACAAAAACTGATGTTCTTACAAAATGCATTTGTCATCTTTTTTCTTTTATTTGTTTTTCATATACTTTGTTCATCTTCCTTAGGAGAATTTTATATCTAATTGACAGAGAGGACAGTCTAATTTTAACAGTGAAAAAGAAACTACCACTTGCTGAATGCTTGTGTGTGCCCTGGAATAAGGCACAGTCCCTAAATTTCAAGGGTATCTGTCCCACCAGCAGATGGCAATCCACCTACATGGAATCTCCTTCCAGACAAATGGCCAGTACCTAAGAAAACTGACACCCCAGTGAAATCACATGCCATTTCAGAGAAACCTGATAGCTTTGTCTAGGTAGGAACCCATTTAACATTATCTCTCACTATTATCTTATCTCTTCATACCATCTGACAATTCTCCAACTCTGCATTTTGTGCTCAGCGTCCTGAAGGTCAAGCATGGCTACTAGGGTGGGTGCTTTGAACAAGGTGCCAGGGTTTGGTATTAAGAGCACACATTTTTAACAACCAACTTATGTTGACTGCTCTCTACAGCTACCTTGATGGGGCTATTTGCTGTACTCACCTCTGTGATCTCCTGGGTTTGGCTAACCTATGTTTAGCGATGCTAAGCACTGAATTACAGGAACTTGTGAGCAAACTTTGAGGCAGAATATACTGTTAATGAGGGACCTGGTGGGAGGCTTCTATGGCAACTCTGCACTCTTGCTTACAACCTGCCCAGTATTGTAACCTTCTAGAAACCGGTTGAGATATGGAACATATTAAGTCATTTGAGGCCTATGGCTGATACTGTATTTTTATGTATATTTTAAGATTTATTTTCTTTGTAGGAAAATTTATCTGATCTTATATTTTTTTATTGATGTTTATGTATCAAGATGCTTTTGGCTGCTACAGAAAACTCATTTCAAACTGGTTTAAATAATGATATGTGTTATTTTGTGTAATAGAAAATCTTGAGATAAAGCAAACTCTAGGGTTGGTTAATTCAGTGGATAAGCAATGTTATTGGATCCTGAGAGGCTTTTACTGTAGCAATTTTAAGACACAAGAAAATTACCTAAGATTTTTTAAGGAAAATATTATCTATGAATAGTATTCTGTGAGTCTGATAAAATCATAGCATCCAATCTTTATTTTCTGGGCCTCAGTTTCCAACTATATATGGAAAGACTAAGTGATCTCTCAGCTTTAAAAAAAAGTGTATATATATATATATATTTATTTTTATCAAGGTATCATTGATATACAATCTTATGATGGTTTCACATGAGCAACATTGTGGTTACTACATTTCTGCTTATTATCAAGTCCCCACCACATACCCCATTATAGTCACTGTCCATCAGCATAGTAAGATGCTATAGAGTCACTACTTGTCTTCCATGTGCTATACTGCCTTCCCCGTGTCCTCCCTTTATTATGTGTGCTAATCATAATACCCCTAAATCCCCTTCTCCCTCCCTTCCCACCCACCCTCCCCAATCCCTTTCCCTTTAGTAACCATTAGTCCCTTCTTGGAGTCTGTGAGTCTGCTGCTGTTTTGTTCCTTCAGTTTTTGCATTGTTGTTACACTCCACAAATGAGTGAAATCATTTGGTACTTGTCTTTTCTGTAACTGGCTTATTTTGCTGAGGATAATACCCTTTAGCTGAATCCATGTTGTTCTTTACTATCTAACAGTCTAACTTAACTCACTTAGTACACTATTTCAAACACAATCTAAATGTTCTCTTTTTTTCCTCCCTTCTTTTTCTTCCTCTTCCACTCTTTGTATATTAGGTGTCATATTCTGTACTCTTTGTGTATCCCTTGACTGATTTTGGGTGTAGTTGATTTAATTTTTCATTTGCTTAGTAATTAGTTGGTCTACTTCCTTTACTGTGGTTTTATTTTCTCTGTTGACAGGTATTTAGCCTTAGGAACACTTCCATCTAAAAAAGTCCCTCCAAAATACAGTGTAGAGATGGTTTGTGGGACGTAAATTCCCTCAACTTCTGCTTATCTTGAAATTGTTTAATCCCTCTTTCAAATTTAAATGATAATCTTGCCGGATAGAGTATTCTTGGTTTGAGGCCCTTCTGTATCATTGCACAAAATATATCATGCCACTCCCGTCTGGTCTGTAAGGTTTCTGTTGAGAAGTCTGATGATAGCCTGATGGGTTTTCCTTTGAATATGATCTTATTTCTCTCTCTGGCTGCTTTTAATACTCTGTCCTTGTCCTTGATCTTTGCCATTTTGATTATTATATGTCTTGGTGTTGTCTTCCTTGGGTCCCTTGTGTTGGAAGGTCTGTGGACTTCCATGACCTGACAGAGTATTTCCTTCCCCCAGATTGGGGAAGTTTTCAGCAATTATTTCTTCGAAGACACTTTCTATCCATCTTTCTCTCTCTTCTTCTTCTGGTGCCCCTATAATGAGAATATTGTTCCGTTTGGATTGGTCACACTGTTCTCTTAATATTATTTCTTTCCTAGAGATCCTTTTTTCTCTCTCTGCCTCAGCTTCTTTGTATTCCTGTTCTCTAATTTCTGTTCCATTTACCATCTCCTCTGCCTCATTAAATCTGCTTTTAAATCCCTCTCTTGCATGTTTCATTTCAGCTACTATATTTTTCAAAGTGTCTATCTCTCTCTTGAATTCATCCCTTAGATCTTGAGTATTTTTCTGTAGCTCCATTAGCGTGCTTATGACTTTTTTCTTTATCTATTCATTCATCAGTGGACACTTAGGTTGCTTCCATGTCTTGGCTATTGTAAATGATACTGCAATGAACATGAGGGTGTGTATGTCTTTTCAAATTATTGTTTCATTTCCTTCGAATAAATACCTGGGAACGTAATTGTTGTTGAATCACATATGGTTCTATTTTTAGATTTTTGAGGAACTTCCATACTCTTTTCTATAGTTCCTGAATCAATTTACATTCCCACCATGTGTGGGAGAGTACCCTTTTCTGCACATTCTCACCAATTCTACTTATTTGTTGTCTTTTGAATAACAGGCATTCTAACAGGTGTGAGGTGATGATATCTCTTTGTGGTTTTGATTTTCATTTCCCTGATGATTAGTGATGCTGAGCACCTTTTCCTCTACTATTGGCCTTCTGTATATCTTTTTCTTTTAGAATATGTTTTATGACCTTTTCTTTAAATTTTTTTTATTAGGGTATCATTGATATACAATCTTATGAAGATTTCCCATGAGCAACATTGTGGTTACTACATTCACCCATATTATCAATTCCCCCCCTCCACCTCATTGCAGCCACTGTCCATCAGTGTAGTAAGATGCTATAGAGTCACTACCTGTCTTCTCTGTGCTACACTGTCTTCCCCATGACCCCCTTATATTATGTGTGCTAATCATAATACATCTTAATCCCCTTCTCCCTCCCTCCCAATGCACCCTCCCTAACCACATTCCTTTGGTAACTGCTAGTCCCTTCTTGGAGTCTGTGAGTCTGCTGCTGTTTTGTTCCTCCAGTTTTGTTTGTTATACTCCACAAATGAGTGAAATCATTTGATACTTGCCTTTCTCCACCTGGCTTATTTCATTGAGCATAATACCCTCTAACTCTATCCATGTTATTGCACATGGTAGGATTTCTTTCTTTCATATGGCTGAATAATATTCCATTGTGCATATGTACCACCTTTTCTTTATTCATTCATCTATTGATGGACAGTTAGGTTGCTTCCATATTTTGGCTATTGTAAATAGTGCTACGATAAACATAGGGGTGCATATGTCTTTTTGTATCAGGGATCTTGTTTCCTATGGGTAAATTTCTAGGAGTGAAATTCCTGGATAAAATGGTATTTCTATTTTAGTTTTTTGCTTTCCACAATGGTTGAACTAATTTAAATTCTCACTAACAATGTAGGAGGGTTCCCCTTTCTCCACATTCTCATCAGCATCTGTTGTTCCTTGTCTTTTGGATGTTGTCATCATAACTGGTGTGAGGTGATATCTCATTGTGGTTTTAATTTGCATTTCCCTGATGATTAGCTATATGAATATATTCTCACATACTGTAGGATTCCTTTTTGTTCTAATGATGGTGTCCTTTGCTGTACAGAAGTTTTTTAGTTTGATATAGTCCCATTTGTTCATTTTTGCTTTTGTTTCCCTTGCCCATGGAGATATATACATGAAGAAGTTGTTCATGTTTATATTCAAGACAGTTTTACCGATGTTTTCTTTTCTAAGAGTTTTATGGTTTCAAGACTTACATTCAGATTTTTGATCCATTTTGAGTTTACTTTTGTGTATGGAGTTAGACAGTGATCCAGTTTCATTTTCTTACATGCAGTTGTCCGGTTTTGCTAACACCAGCTGTTGAAGAGGCTGTCATTTCCCCATTGTATATCCTTGGCTCCTTTATCATATATTAACTGACCACATATGATTGGGTTAATATCTGGACTCTCTATTCTTTTCCACTGGTCTATGGGTCTGTTCTTGTGCCAGTACCAAATTGTCTTGGTTACTGTGGTTTTGTAGTAGAGCTTGCAGTTGGGAAGCAAGCTCCCTCCTGCTTTATTCTTCCTTCTCAGGATTGCTTTGCTATTCGGGGTCTTTTGTGGTTCCATATGAGTTTTGGAACTATTTGTCCCAGTTCGTTGAAGAATGCTGTTGGTATTTTGATAGGGATTGCATTGAACCTGTAGATTGCTTTAGGCAGGATGCCATTTTGACAGTATTAATTCTTCCTACCCAAGAGCATGGAATGAATTTCCATTTATTAGTGTCCTCTTTGATTTATCTTAGGAGTGTCTTGTAGTTTTCGGGGTAGAGGCCTTTCACTTCCTTGGTTAGGTTTATTACTAGGTATCTTATTCTTTTTGATGCAATTGTGAATGGAATTGTTTTTCTGATTTCTCTTTCTGCTAGTTTATTGTTAGTGTATAGGAATGCAACAAATATCTGTGTATTAATTTTGTATCCTGCAACTTTGCTGAATTCAGATATTCTAGTAGTTTTTGAGTGGATTCTTTAGGGTTTTTTACATACAATATCATGTCATCTGCAAACGGTGACAGTTTGGCTTCTTCCTTACCAATCTGGATGCCTTTTATTTCTTTGTGTTGTCTGATTGCCATGGCTAGGACCTCCAGAACTATGTTGAATAAAAGCGGGGAGAGTGGGCATCTTTGTCTTTTTCCTGATCTTAGAGGAAAAGCTTTCAGCTTCTCGCTGTTAAGTATGATGTTGTCTGTGGATTTGTCATATATGGCCTTTATTATGTTGAGGTACTTGCCCTCTGTACCCATTTTGTTGAGAGTTTTTATCATGAATGGATGTTGAATTTTGTCGAATGCTTTTTCAGCATCTATGGAGATGATCATGTGGTTTTTGTCTTTTTTGTTGATATGGTGGATGATGTTGATGGATTTTCAAATGTTGTACCTTCCTTGCATCCCTGGGATGAATCCCACTTGATCATGGTGTATGATCCTCTTGATGTATTTTTAATTTGGTTTGCTCATACAGTCACTTTTAAACTCAGTCACTAATACTAGTGTCATGAAATTGTATTCAGACTACGCACCTGCTTGGAAGGTTCTATTTCCTTTTTAGCACCTGACTCATTTGTGGCATTTGATCAATGGAAAGAAATATTAATAAAAATTATCACAACTATTTAAAGGAAAAATATGTGGTCTTATTATCTTTTTTCTGGGGTCCTCCAGAACTTGGAAAATTTACTAGTTAATTCGCATGATAACCTTGCAAAAGAGATTGGCACAATTTTCTTTTTCGAAATAATAAAGAACCCAAAGTTACTACACCTCAATCACAGAATTTGGAACTGAAATAAACTCTAAAACTTAGCAATCCAAGCTTCCTCATTGATACCATATATCATTTTCATTCCTACTATGTGGTAAGCACTACATTAGGAGCTGTGGATAAGACAAATGAGACATGAAAATTGGGGCCTCTTGACTTATCTGAGACCACTCAGCTACTTTGAGACAGTAATGGTCCACCTCTCAGGGTAGGGCTGCTGTTTCCAGAGCACACTGGCCTAAGGTGCCATAGTAAGATCAGGAAAAGTTTCTCCTGTGTGAGAGCTACTCTATCCATCTAACATGTTGTGCCATTACTAGTACCTCTAATCTGATAAATAAAACTAATTGCTCTTAAAATACAGTTTTAAGGCTTTTATTCTCAGGTCACCTATTAACCAGTAATGAGTTAGAAAAGGTGTCAAGTATTTTCCTTGGAGACAGCAAGATAGAGTGAAGGAATGCAGACTCAAGGTCAAGATGGACTCATTTGTCAGCCTAGGGAAAATCATTTAACTTCCGTGATACTTGAAATATTTGAAGCACATAACAGAAATAATGCCTATATTAGAACGGTGTTGTGAGTTTTAAAATAATGCATATGATATCACTTATACATGGAATCTAAAGAACAGGCAAAACAAAAAGACTCATAAACCCGGAGCAGTCTGGTGGTTGCCATAGGGGAAGGGGCGGGGGGATGGCAGAGATAAGTAAAGGAGATAAAGAGGCACAAACAGCCAATTATAAAATAAATGAGTCATAGGGTTGAAAAAAGCAACGTATGATATTGACTCTATTCCCTATGCTGGAATAGTCAATATCATATGTTGACATGATATTTCAATATTATCAATAGTTATTATTACATATTCAGTAATAAAGTCAACAGTATTATAACATGTTTGTATGTTTTTACAGATGTAAAACATACACTTATGCTAAGCATTTAGTAATGTATATAACTGTATAATATGTTGTACACTTGAAACCAATATAATATTGTATATATATTATATTTCAATTAAAAAATAATGCATGAAATATGCTTCATACTTAGGATAAATCCAGTAAATGGTAACTATTATTCTTATTATTTCTTTAAATATCACACTCCAGTTGTAGAAGGAAATTGATCCATTGTTACAATGTAAAATTTCTTTCCATTATTCCATTGGTCTGGGACAAGTAATGCCCCGACCAGTCTTTAAATTAATCTTTCTAATAGATCTAATAGATCCCAATCTCAATGGAAATTCCTCTGGCTAGCTAACTGGCTCAATCTCTAATTGTCCAGCCACAACTCTACACATTATAATCCAAATATGTAACTCTCCAGTGAAAACATCACTGCATCCACAATCACTTCCTTTCCCCATTCCCACAGTCTATCATTTCCCATTAATCTCTAAGGTTTTATTTTCAAAAAGATGCAGCAGGAAGTAACTAAGCATTTTGTAGGCAAGGCACAGAATGAGCATAGACTTCAGAGACAGAGCAGTTTCCAATCACAGTTCCTCCACTGGGATTTCAACCCAGATGGGAAAACTTAGGCAAATGCCTTGGTCTCCTGAGTGTCAATTTTCCTCCTCTGCAAAATGGAGATGATAATATATACCTCACAGTGTTGTGAGGATTAATGAGATTATATACATGCAAAGCATCTAGCACAAAGGAAACTCTCAGGGAGAGAGAAACTATTATTACTTTGAAGAGTGCTCTTTCTAAGGTTAAATTGTTAGAACTTTTACTTTGACCAGTTCAAGCTATTTTATAAAGTGAATCAGCAATAGAACCTTATTTTTTCAGCACAGACAACCTCAATACTTTCCTTTACCCAACATGTAAAAACCAGCACCCTAAGTAGCATCACTGACTTCACAGGACTTCAACAGCAGCCCACATATTCTCATGCTCAATCTCAAAGACTCATTTTTAGCAACAAATTAATGAACACTGGGTAAAGGTCTATAGACACCTCTCTTTCCAAAGCACAGGCCAGGTTTCAATATGAAGAATGCAAAGTGACTTTTCCTTCTATTACCCCTTTCACCTGAGACCAAGACGTGCTCTAGCCAAGATCTGCTCTAGCCAGATATGATATTCATTTTATCAGCCATCCCTGCTATGCTCCACCACTTTAAACTGATTCAAATCAGATGAATATTTTCCAGAAAACTGTAGTGAATTATATGAGCTAGTGCTTTCTAAAATAATACAAAAATAAAATAAATTAGCGGTTGTAACTTCTATTTTTTAGTTTTGAGACAGTGAAATTCACAGCCTTGCACTGAAACTATAAGCTCTAGCCCTATAACACTAACTATTAACATAAAATTATACTTTAAAAGAGCAAGTTTTATTAGGATGTAGAAGTCTTGAATGGGACAAAATTTCAGGGGTGTTCCCAGCTTTCTTTCAAAACAAAACAAAAGCCCCGAGGACTTTTGGATCAGTACAAATGAAAGGGTTTTTCTGTTGCCAGTTCAAAAGACAGATTCTCCCTTGAGGAAAATTCTTCACTCCTGTAAGCAAACTCTCTATACCAACAAATAAGCCAGCAAAAGCACTCCTCCACCCTTTTCCAGGTAATCAACTTCAAAACCTGAACAAATAGGAGGAGAAAGGCACTTCAATACATAACAACTGTCTTGTGAAAAAAGTAAACAGGAGATATCAGGATATCCCACTTTCTAATTAGAATTATTCCCAGAAGACGTATGTTTTCTTGCTTGAATGAAAGCCACTTTAGACCAAAAGGGTTATATAAGCCTGATTGGGTTGGATAGTTTTCAATAAATTTCTGTTGAAAGTTTTTTGATAAAACATGGTGTTGGAGTTAAAACTTTAAGATTTGGAAAGGTTTTTCTGGAGATCATCCACCCTGGGTGATGCAGTATGTAGAGACCTGATAAGGTTAATCCAAATTATCCGGAAGATTACCCCTGAGACAGCAAGTGGTTCCATAAACATCACCATTGCTATCCCAAGAAGAGAAATGATATGCTCCACTTTTGTTAGCCTTTTCAAGGAGACTAAACCTGAAAATGTTGGTGAAATGAGGACTCGAGTTTATAGGCAAAGCTGTCACTGGACCTCTGAATTATGAGGCTAGACTTTCAGTGGCCACCAAGTTATAGGTCAAGAGCTTCTAGGTCAACTTTCAGCCCCTTCACAAAACCCATGATGAAATTTCAAAGGCTTTTATGTGAAATTTTATTAACTTAGGTTAGTTTGAAAGAAAAAGATAGGCAGAGCAAAATGTGAAATTTCATTATCTTTGTCCATTGTTTTCTGCCTTTTTCACTGCACTGCTTGTAGGCTCATACATGGATAATCAATTATTCTGGGCACACAGTGGGAAAGCAGGGTGAAAAGGCTAACAGGATTCTTAAAACATTTAGGGCATTTCCCAAACAATAGTCAAGAACTAAAGAACCTAACTTCTTTTTCCTTTTACATTTTAATATTTATAACCTCCAAGCTATATAAAACTAAGTTGAAGTAGTTCAAATTTTTTTCTAAGTTATCATACATGTTATAATATTACAGGGAAAAAATACAAATTTACAGATCTAAACTAAAATACTTTATGAATCCTTTATTCCTACAGTAGATAGTCAATAAATATTTGTTCACAAATTCTGTTCAATTTCTGTGTTAAAAATAAAGCCAAAATGTAAGCATTAACATGTGCAAATTGTGTTTTTCCTTATCTAAGTGACTGTTTATACATGCAGATTACGCTCTGGAAAATGAAAAGTTTAAAATATATCCAGAAATGTAAACAAGAAAAGACACCATTATGTGAAAAAATAGAACCACTATATCATTATCATTTCAAGATTTTTGTTTACCTCTCAGTCAAGTTACCTAACTCTAGCACTGATATAGGGACATCATTGAATAAAGCCCAAAATCATGGCTGTTCTCTATACTTCATTCTGAAAAACAAAGGCAAAAACAATCCATTTGTTTCTTTCCAGCTCCACTGCTAACCCCCTGTACATGTTGCTAGCATTTCCTACCAGGATCATTACAATAGTCTCCTGACTGATCTCTCCCAATTCTCACTGGTCCCTCTAAAATATGGTCAATTCATATGAAAAGTGTCTTTTTTTTCAATATGCCCATCTGACTACATCATTTCCCCTTGATTGAAATATTTCAATAGTTCCTTATTCAAACAGAGGCTATCATACAGGCCATGTGGTCTCATAGTCATAAAAGGCCCAAATCTAAAGTCTGACCTTACCTCCAGATAAGGATACATAGAGAGTCACAGAGATACAGTGCCAGAATTGGGAGAAGATGGTCAGCATACCACTTTAAACTGGTGTCCCATTACCGACCTGTAGTACACATTACCAACTCATACCACCTGTAATACATCTGAAACTGAGTTTTTGTCATTTCTGTAATTATATTGTAAATAGCACATTTATACCAAATTGTATTTTTATATATTGAGAGCATAAAATCACAGCCTTAGTTATTAGCCATTTTTTAGCATTTCTTCTACTTCTTTTTTCATATAACAAAAGCCATGGTTTAAGTTTCTCTCAGCAAAACCTTTTCCAGCAAACTTGTGATAACACGAGGGCTTAACATGGCTCACAAGATGTTTATTGCTCTAGCTCCTATCTAGATACTAAAAAAATACTCAGCCTTGTTATTTCACCATACTCCTGCTCGCCTCTGAACTCTGGCAACTCTGACCTTCAATCTGCTCTTCAGACAATCCATGCTCCCACCTGCCACAGACCTCCACATACACTAAACCCCTGCCTGGAATATTCTCCTTCCTTTATTCTGGGCCCTGCAGTGTTATCTCCTGATCACCCTTCAGATCCCAGCCCAAGTGCTAGCGCCTCCAGGAAGCATTCCTTGGCTTCTCTAAGTGCACAAAATTCTCCTAAGATACACTCTGTCAGCACCATGTCCTTACCTCAGTTGTGATTATTCTTTTATTGACATGATTCTTAGATTAATATCTGTCTCCTCATCAGATGTAAGTTTTAAGAGAAGAAATATCTTTTCATGGGGGGAGTGGAGTGGTGGGGAAGCAAAGTGTGTGTGCACACCTACTTTCTCTTCATCCAGCACAGTTGGCTGACATTTATTAGAAGGTTAATAGATATGAGTTTAGTAAATGAATGTTCTTTTTATCATACCATGCTCTCTCTAAGAAAAATCTGAACAGATGTTAATTATAATCTGTGTTCTAAAGAGCAATTAAAATAAAGACAGATGGTAATTGTATTTATCATGGTGAGTACTTAGTAATGTATATAATTGTTTAATCTCTAAGTTCTACTCCTGAAACCAATATAATTCTGTATATCAACTATATTTTAATAAAAAAGAAGAAAAATTAAATTAAAAAATTTAAAAAGTCATATGCCAAAGGTAGCAGAGTAGGAGAAGGACCTGGATCTTAAGAACTTAACCTACTTTGCTAACATTAGGTTTTCTACACTTTTCTTCTTTATGTGTGAGATAAATTAATCTGTTATTTATTTAAGTTGAAAAAAAAAATAAAGGGCAATTATATCCAGAGCTTAATCTGTAGTGGTTCATTTGTCTAAAACAGATAAAAATTTTCCCAAAAAATAGGTATATACCAAAATATTATGATAACGACTCAAAAAATATCTCTTTTGCTAGTGATTTAGAGTCTAAAATATAAAACATTAACCTCAGGTACACTAATCACCTAGATGGAATAAAAGCACCAGTGATTTAAGAAACTATGTGGAGTTTTAACTCCCAAACAAAATGAACTGAGCCAAAATATTTGGTTGACTCGGTTCTTCACGGCTCTTTAAGCATCTGAGTCACATGGAGGCAAGGAGAGTCATTCATCACTACTTCTCAGCCATCCAGACATCCTCCAATGAATCACACCCGTGATGTGCTTTGGTTCCGCTCCCATCTCACTTGCTAACATGGAAAGAGTCTACAGAGGACAGGTCTCTCCAACACCACAATCATAGAGTATCAATAGAATGGATAAGTAAGAAATCTAAATTATATACATAATATAGTTGTAATATGCATATAATTTTAATATATGTATAATACATACACCACAAAAGTTTAACCTCCTAAAAATAAAGGAAAAGAACATCTAAACAATGGGAGATAAGAACAATTTGATTGTGGTCAAGACAAAATCTCCCGTGTTCATGTAAAAGCCATTCATTACCAGTAGTTGAATCACTTTCTACAGTGTTTACTAATTGCCAGGCACCAGTCTAAGTACTTTTACATATTTAACTTACTGAATTCTCACAACAGTCTTATGACATAAGTATTTCATTAACAACTCCACTTGAAACATAAGGAAATTGAAATACAGATTAAGGAACTTGCCCAAAGTCACAGAACTCTGAGTAGAACTAGGATTGAAACCAGCACCCTGGCTTGAGAGTCTATGCCCTTAAGACATTATACTGGCTTTCAATAATTCTTAGTCTTGGATTCCAAAATCTTAAATTCATTATATCACTCTAAAACATTCAACATACTAGTTTTTTCATAGACATGACCAAACAACTACTTTTGAGGAGGCATATAAAGACAACCTCTTTAACAACTGGTGTTGGCAAAACTGGACAGCTACATACAAGAGAATGAAACTGGATTACTGTCTAACTCCATACACAAAAGTAAATTAAAAATGGATCAAAGACCTGAATATAAGTCATGAAACCATAAAACACTTAGAAGACAACATAGGCAAAAATCTCTTGAGCATAAACATGAGCAACTTGTTCCTGAACGCATCTCCTCAAGGGAAACAAAAAGCAAAAATGAACAAATGGGACAACATCAAACTAAAGAGCTTCTGTACAGCAAAGGACACCATCAGTAGAACAAAAGCCAATCTACAATATGAGAGATTATATTCATAAACAACATATCTGACAAGGGGTTAACAACCAAAATATATAAAGAGCTCACATGCCTCCACACCCAAAAAGTAAATAACCCAATTGAAAAATGGGGGGGGAGGATCTGAACAGACACTACTCCACAGATACTCAGATGGCCAAAGGCACATGAAAAGATGCCCCACACAAATGACATATCTGATAAAGGGTTGACATCCAAATTATACAAAGAGCTCACACACCTCAACAAACAAAAAGCAAATAAGCCAATTATAAAATGGGCAGAGGAGCTAAACAGACACTTCTCCAAAGAAGAAATTCAGATGGCCAACAGGCACATGAAAAGATGCTCCACATCACTAATCATCAGAGAAATGCAAATTAAAACCACATTGAAATATCATCTCACACCAGTGAGGATGGCCACCATCCAAAAGACAAACAACAACAAATGTTGGCGGGGATGTGGAGAAAGGGGAACCCTCCTACACTGCTGGTGGGAATATAAATTAGTTCAACCATTGTGGAAAGCAGTATGGAGGTTCCTCAAAAAACTCAAAATAGAAATACCATTTGACCCAGGAATCCCACTCCTAGGAATTTACCCTAAGAATGCAGCAGCCCAGTTTGAAAAAGACATAGGCACCCCTATGTTTATCGCAGCACTATTTTCAATAGCCAAGAAATGGAAGCAACCTAAGTGTCCATTAGTGGATGAATGGATAAAGAACAGGTGGTACATATACACAATGGAATATTATTCAGCCATGAGAAGAAAACAAATCCTGCCATTTGCAACAACATGAATGGAGCTAGAGGGTATTATGCTCAGTGAAATAAGCCAGGTGGAGAACGACAAGTATCGAATAATTTCACTCATCTGTAGAGTATAAGAACAAAGCAAAAACTGAAGGAACAAAACAGCAGCAGACTCACAGAACCCAGGAATGGACTAACAGTTACCAAAGGGAAAGGGACTGGGAAGGATGAGTGGGAAGGGAGGGGTAAGGGGGAAAAGAAGCATTATGATTAGCACACATAATGTGGTGTGGGGTCACGGGGAAGGCAGTGTAGCACAGAGAAGACAAGTAGGATTCTATAGCACCTCACTACGCCGATGGACAGTGACTGTAATGGGGTATGTGGTGGGGACTTGATAATGGGAGGAATCTAGTAACCACACCGTTGCTCATGTGATTGTATATTAATGATAGCAAAATAAAAAAAAAGAAAAAGTGACTGTAGGTCAATGTTTGAGAGGTTCTGGTCACATGTATTGTAGCACAGAAAAGAATTGGACTGACATCAGCTCAGACATGGCCAGAGGGAAGCGAGTTCTCAAAAAGACTGTTCTACTAGTAGGATTTCTATATTGTTTCTTGTCTTTGTGGTTTGGAACCACCACCATTTTGTGGTGTCATAAAATATGGAACCCAGGTGCTTTTTGCTCTAAGCCTGTAATTTTCTTTGTGAGGATCAACATCCACCTTGATTTTCAGTTTATTCATTTTTTGAATAGTTGGTAATAGCATTTACACCATCAGTTTACTGGGAAGATTCATAATGAGTGACTGTAGAATCATCTGAGAATGTTCTATTTCTATGGCAACTATGTGGCAATTACACATTTTCCAAGCCTGTGCAAATATCAAAATAAGTTACAAGCTCATATTTATTAAAATTTTCCAAGTGCAACTTGCGCCACATGATTTTATCACTTAACTTTCCTTTGCTAAAGAAACCTTAATAACAAAAGAAAATAAGAAAATAAGGGAGAGGCTTGTTTTTCTACCGGCAACAAGAAGTATATTATTTGCAAAATCTCCTGAAAGCAGGATATTTTCATTAACCACAGAGTGGACTATTTGTAAAAGTGTTAGTGTACCCCCAGATTTATACTGATAACAGAGTGAATCTAATTTGTACCTTGTACTTTCTTTACCAGTAAAGAAACTGAATCAACAAAGACACAATGTTATATGGGAAAAATCTAAAAGTCAGATGTTGAGTAATGATTTTCCATTAATTTTTATTCATTTATTCAACATTTAATTCATGCATTTATTCATTTAACCAATATTATAAAGGTCAAGGTTCAGCTAGGTGATGAGGATAAAAAGGTAACTGGTCTTACGTTTTTTTCATTTAATTTCTTCCTTATTAATATTTATAACCTTTATTTCAGTAAGTAAAATATGAAGGCTTATAATGGGCTAACCTGATATATTTGTTAATATAATATATACATTTCTCTTTATTTATGAAGAAATTTATTGACTACCAGATATCCCTATGAATTGGGAAAGCCTTGAATAATCTAATTTATCTGAAATAAGTAGAAATATACACAAAAGCATGGTGCTTGCTATAAATTCTCTACTTCAAAAAGAAGCATATTTTAGGATTAAATAGGAACTACATGATTGTAGTACTGACTCTTCTCAAATATTTAAAAGTATGAACCACAAGTGTATCTAGTTCCAACCAAAGTATAAGAACTGAGTTTTATTGACTCTGGATGGTCTGCCATGGGGCACCTGCCTACAGCTGGATTAGTGTCAGTCTCACCCACAGCACATGAACTGAGAATGAGGAAATTTAGAACTTCTGTTACTAGAAAGAGAGAGTATGACTACATAGGTCCATTATATTATTTTTAACAATATCTAGGATCTAGAAAGATTCTGTTTGTCCTTTGCCTTACATCGGAGCAGAGAGTTCCCTATTCAGCTGCCTCTCACCCCAGTGCACAAATTTTCCCCCATGTTACACATATGGGTTTGCTCATTAGTCCCTTTATGAGACCATGGTTTACAACCATGGATTTTCAGGGCTGTGAAATTCTTAAGTGAAGAATGTTTTCATTTATAGAAATGCCATTTGACCCAGGAATTCTTCTCCTAGGAATTTACCCTAAGAATGCAGCAGCCCAGTTTCAAAAAGAGAGATGCACCCCTATGTTTAT
>JAQQAC010013450.1:3260653-3361943 GCA_029783875.1 Phataginus tricuspis
GTGGGGGGGACCTGAGGAAGGGGGTAGTTTAATAACCATAATATTGCACATGTAATTGTAGATTAATGATACCGAAATAAATTATTTTAAAAAAAGGGTATACTTGGAATTCTTTTCAATGAAGTTTCACTATATTGATGACTACCCTTCAGTAATTTAATTCTTTATGAGTTCAGTTAAACTAGTCCTTGTCATAGTATGTTAGTAATACATTTTTTATTTTTTATTTTGCTATTTTTAATATACAGTTACATGAGGAACATTATGGTTACTAGACTCCTCCTTTTATCTAGTTCCCACCACATACCCCATTGCAGTCACTGTCCACCAGCGTAGTGAGATACTATAGGATCACTACTTGTCTTCTCTTTGTTATACTGCCTTCCGCATATCCCCCCACCCCATCTCCACCCCTGCTACATTATGTGTGCTATTTGTAATAGCCCCTTTTTCCCCCTTATCCCTCCTTTCCCACCCCTCTTCCCCAGGCCCTTTCCCTTTGGTAACTGTTAGTCCATTCCTGGGTTCTGTGAGTCTGCTGCTGTTTTGTTCCTTCAGTTTTTTTCTTTGTTCTTATACTTCACATATGAGTGAAATCATTTGATACTTGTCTTTTTCTGCTTGGCTTATTTCACTGAGCATAATACCCTCTAGCTCCATCCATGTTGTTGCAAATGGTAGGATTTGTTTTCTTCTTATGGCTGTATAATATTCCATTGTGTATATGTACCACATCTTCTTAATCCATTCATGTACTGATGGCTACTTAGGTTGCTTCCATTTCTTGGCTATCATAAATAGTGCTGCGATAAACATAGGGGTACATCTGTCTTTTTGAAACTGGGTTGCTGCATTCTTAGGGTAAATTTCTAGTAGTGGGATTCCTGGGTCAAATGGTATTTCTATTTTGAGTTTTTTGAGGAGCCTCCATACTGCTTTCCACAATGGTTGTACTAATTTACATTCCCACCAGCAGTGTAGGAGGGTTCCCCTTTCTCCACATCCTTGCCAACATATGTTGTTGTTTGTCTTTTGGATGGTGGCCATCCTTACTGGTGTGAGATGATATCTCATTGTGGTTTTAATTTGCATTTCTCTGATGACTAGTGATGTGGAGCATCTTTTCATATGCCTGTTGGTTATCTGAATTTCTTCCTTGTAGGAGTGTCTGTTCAGCTCCTCTGCCCATTTTATAATTGGCTTATTTGCTTTTTGTTTGTTGAGGTGTGTGAGCTCTTTATATAATTTGGATGTTAACTCCTTAGTAATATATTTTTTAAAAAACTAAACCATTATTTAATTTTAACTTACACGCCCTTACGGGGCTGACATAAACTGAGCTAGACGCCTTATATATCTGTAAACCATAAATATAGGGGAAGAAAAACACTCAGGAACACTTAGGTAGAATGTAATTGGCACCTAAAACTTTTTAACATAGAAATAATTAAAACACAATATAAAGGTAATATTATTAGAGTGATATGGATTCCATACTCTGAAATAAAGCAGAAAGAGTCAGAAGCATTCATACTACTTGACCTTTTAGAATCACTGTGGAGTCTATTATGTTTTGGATGCAGGAAGTAGGAACCCCAGAAAGTTCACTTTTCTTTATCATAAGATATATTCTTAGCAAATGCGTGTCTGGGCAAGCACCCTTTTTTCTCCCTTGATTCTCATATAGATTTACGGTCCAAGAACATCCTTTGTTTCTACTCTTTAAAATGTGTTGTTTCAAACTGCCTTTATTTTCTTCATCTGAGGATGTCCTTATTTTGTCGTCATTCATGAAAGATATTTTCACTCAGCAGTTTTTTCTCTTTCAACATTTTAAAGATGTCCCACTCTCTTCTGTCTCCCATATTTTCTGATGAGAATTCTGCAGGCAACATTATGTTCTCCTGTATGTAATATGTCATTTTTCTGTGGCTGCATCAAGATTTAAAAATTTATATTGTACAGCAACTTGGTTGTTACGTGTCTGTGCATGCTTTTCTTTGAGTTAATCTGTTGGAACTTTGCTAAGCTTCATGAATCGTTAAATCATGACTTGCAAGAAATTTCTTGAAATACTTCTTTCTGCATCAATCTCTTTCTTCTCTCCTTGAGGGACTTTCATGACATAAAACAGGAGAAAAACAAATGAGAAAAAGTGAGTGTGTTTTCCATACTCTTCAGCTCACTGTGATCACTTTTCTCAGTGCTCTTCCTGGGAAGTCAGGTTGGGTGTTCTCAGTCAGAGGTTTTGTTGCCTTTAACCGCTGCCTCGGTTTTGCCATGGGGTCAACCACACATCAAAGCAGGATGATAAAGGAGCAAGTGAAACTGCAAAACTCACTCCTGTTATAAATCATTCTTCACGCTTTGGGTCCTTTGTGCACCTGGGCTCCAATTATTAATTTTCCAACATTCCCTTCTGGTTGCTTTTTAATTTCTCCAGAGATTTTACTTGCAATAGTGGGAGAATGGGTTATTCCATTTTGGCTACAAGTGTCACCTTTGATTTTTTTTAATTTAATAGTACATCTTACTAATGTTTACATAACACACAGATTTGCTTTGTTCATTTTAAGTGACAGTATTCCAATTTATGGTTGTATCATATTTAATAAGTTGTTTGTATATTTTTTGCTTTTAATGAATCTGAGACAACATTTTATACATATATCTTGGTATATTTTTCTGTGTGTAATCTGTAGGGTGTATTTCTAGCTAGGGAATAATTTTTGAAAGGATATGTGTGTACACCTCCACAAACAGCGTTTGAGAAAGCCCATTTCTCCACGCCCATGCTTGACTAGACATTTTAAAATGTTTGCAGTCTGATAAGTGGAAAGGTGTCTTGTTTTGATTTACATTTCTTTTTATAATTGTTGAGTCTGCACATTCTTTCATAACTTACTGACCATGGTGTTCCTTTTCCTGATAACTGGTTGGGGTTTGTGTTTATCTAGAAAGGTCAATTCCTTCTTCTCCCCTCCTCAGATTTTAAATATATTCACCCAGCTCTTCAACTGGTTTCTTTATGATTTTATTGAGTCTACATCCTTTACCACTGGCAGCCAATGCAAAAATAATGAATTAAAAAAAACCCTACAACATGTTGTCATAGTTGGCTCATGTATTCTTAAGTAGATTTTTAATACATGTCTTATAGATTTAAGACTAATTTTGGAATAGAAGTAACTTGATTACTGGATTGCCAGACTTGAGTTTAGCATATTACTAAACTTTATAGATCATCCTATGAAGGCTGACAAAGCAAAGTGGAGAGAAAAAAGCGTAACTCATTAGCTTCTGTCCATGTACATGGCCCTTTTGGTTCTAGAGCTAAAAGAAGGGACAATGGTGGGGTGTATTCTAAAGGCCAAACTGCAGCGTGGTAAAAGATGGCAGAATAAGATAGCAAGACAAAAACTCCCCCCCCCATACACACCAAGGAAACAACTACAGCAAATAAAACTAACCCTGAAAATGACATGAAAATTGCAGAACAGACCATCTATACCCGGTGAAGAAGAGAAGACCACATTGAGAAGGATAAAGTGGCAGAGCTGTGATTGATCAGGACCCAAGCCTTTCCCCCATGCCAGACCATAAACAGGAGGGAGAGGACCAGAGGAGCGGGGGGATAAACACTCTGGAACCCTGAACACCTGTCTATGGAGATATTCTCTAGGAAGACATATCCACATTGCATTGGACTTTAGTGGTTAATGGTGCTGGACACCAGGGAGAGTTGAAGCAGTCTGAGGGTAAACCCCTAACATCTAAGATAAAACACCAAAAAAGGGGATAAATGAAATAGAGATTAGAAACCTGCCTGATAAGGAATTCAAAGTAACAGTCATAAGGATGTCTACTGAACTGGGGAAAAGAATTGATGATCTTGGTGAGAACTTAAAAAAGAGAGAAAATTTGAAAAAAAGCCACTCAGAGGTGAAGAATACAATAACTGAAATGAAAAATACAATAGAGGGAATGAATACTAGACTGCTGGAAGTAAGGAAGAATCAGTGTGATACATGATGGAGAACAGCACAGTAATCAAGCTACAGAAGAGAGAAAAAAGAATTTCTAAAAATGAGAGGATGCTTAGAAAGCTGTGTGACAACTCCAAATGAAACAATATTTGCATAATAGGCACACCAGAGGAAAAGAGAGATACAATGGAGTAGAAAGTCCCTTTGAAGAAATAATTGCTGAAAACTTCTCCAATATGGGGAAGGAAATAAGACACCCAGGTCCTGGAACCACAGAGAGCCCCTAACAAAAGGAACCCCAGGAAGAGAACACCAAGACATATAATAATTAAAATGGTAAAGATTAAAGATAAATAGAGAACCATAAAAGCAGCAAGAGAGAGGCAGACAGTTACATATAAGGGATGCTCCATAAAGCTATCAGCAAATTTTTCAGCAGAAACTTTGCAGGCTGGAAGGAAGTGGTTGGAATATTTAATGTATTGAAGAGGAAGAACCTACAATCAAGAATCCTCTACCCAGCAAGGTCATCATTCGAATTGAAGGAGAGATTAAAAGTTCCCCAGATAAACGAAGGTTATAAGTATTCACCACCACTAAACCAATCTTACAGGATGTATTAAAGGGACTTCTGTAGATGGAAATGTTCTTAAACCTAAATATTTTTCATCAGTGAAAATAAACCACAGTAAAAGTTGTAGACAAACTACTTACTAAGCAGGTATCATGTTAAAAAAACAAAAGTAGTAAAATCAGCTAGGCACAAAATCAGTCAAGGGATATGCAAAATATGTAGATTATGACATACATAAAGTGTGAAGGAGGAAGAAAATAGAAAAGAAGTACTTTTACATTATGTTTGAAGTAGAGTGACCATCAACTTACTATAGACTGTTATATACTTAGAAAACTGTCTACGAATCATAATGTAACCACAAACCTAAAGGAATCTAACCATAGTGCTAAGAAAACCATAAAATAACAAGAAAAGAGTATACAAAAAGAAGGAAGGAACTGAGATGAACTACAAAAACAACCAGAAAATAATAAAATGACAATAAGTACACATCTATCAATAATCAACTTAAATGTAAATGGACTGAATGCACCAATCAAAAGACATAGAGTGGCAGAATGGATAAAGAAACAAGATTCATCTACATGCTGCCTACAAGAGACTCATTTCAGACCTAAAGACATACATAGACTGAAAGTGAAAGGATGGAAAAATATATTTCATGCAAATAATAGGAAGAAAAAAGCAGGAGTTGCAGTACTTATATCAGACAAAATAGACTTCAAAACAAAGAAAGTAACAAGATAACAAAACAGACTTCAAAACAAAGAAAGTAATGAGACAAAGGACATTACTTAAAGTTAAAGGGATCAGTCCAACAAGAGGATATAATTGTAACTATCTGTGCACCCAACATAGGGACACCTAAATTTATTTAAAAAAATACTAACAGACCTAAAGGGAGAAATAGGTAGCAACACAATCATATTAGAGGATTTTAATATCCCACTTATATCATTGGACAGAACAACCAGACAGAAAGTAAATAAGGAAACAGTGGTGTTTAATGACACATGAGACCAAATGGACTTAACAGATATCTGAAGAACATTCTACCCAAAAGCAGCAGGATACACATTTTGCTCAAGTGCACATGGAATGGTTTCTAGAATAGATCACATATTAGGACACAAAAGAATGCTCAGTAAATTCACAAAGGTTGATATTGTACCAAGCATCTTTTCACATCACAATTGTGAGAAACTAGACAGTTACTTGAAGAAAACCCAAAGAAACCTCAAAAATACATGATTTTAAAGAACCAATGGATCAATGAACAAATCAAAGAGGAAATCAAACAATACATGGAGAAAACTGAAAACAGACAACAGTTCAAAAGATGTGAGATGCTGCAAAAGCAGTTCTAATAGGAAAGTAGATAGCCATACAGGCGTACATCAAGAAACAAAAACAATCCCAAATAAACAATCTAAACTCACAACTAAAGAAACTAGAAAAAAGAAGGAGAAATGAAACCCAAAGTTAGTTAGAAGGAAGGACATAAAAAAGATTTTGGCAGAAATAAATACAAAAGAGAATAAGAAAATAGAAAAAAAATCAATGAAACCAAGAGCTGGTTCTTTGAGAAGATTAACAAAATTAAACAACTTCTACCCAGATTTATCATGAAAAAAGAGAAGACACAAATAAACAAAATCAGAAGTGAAAAAGAAATTGCAATGAACACAACAGAAATACAAAGAATTATTAGAGAATTCTATGAAAAATAATATGCCAATAAATTGGACAACCTAGAAGAAATGGACAAATCCCCAGAAAAGTACAGTCTTCCAAGACTGACCCAGGAAGAAACAGAAAATCTGAACAGAACAATTACTAGTAATGAAATTGAATTAGTAATAAAAAAACCTCCCAGGACCAAACAGCTTCACAGGTGAATTCTATCAAACATTTAAGGAACTAATACCCATCCTTCTTAAAGTTTTCCAAAAAGTAGAAGAGGAGGAAGTACTTCCAAACTCATTTTATGAGGCCAGCATCACTCTAATACCAAAACCAACCAAACACAGTACAAAAAAAAAAATTATAGGCCAATATTCCTGATGAACATAGATGCAAAATCCTCAACAAAATATTAGCAAACTGAATTAAAAAATCAAATAAATAAAGTGGGATTTATCTAGGGATGCAAGGATGGTACAATATTCATAAATCAATCAATATCGTACACCACATTAACTAAAAGAAGGATAAAAGCCACAGAATCCTCTCAATAGATGCTGGAAAAGCATTTGATAAAATTAATCATCCATTCATGATAAAAACGAGTACAGAAGGTATGTACCTCAATATAATAAAGGCCACATATGACAAACCCACAGCTAACATATTACTTAATGGTAAAAAGTTGAAAGTTTTTCCACTAAGATCAGGAACAAGACAAGGATGTCTATGCTCTCCACTCTTTTTCAACATAGTACTGGAGGGCCTAGCCATGGAAATCAGACAACACAAAGAGATAAAAGGCATCCAAATTGGAATGGAAGAAGTTAAACTCTCACTATTTGCAGATGACATATTATACATAGAAAAGTTAAAGACTCCACCAAAAAACTATTAGAACTAATAACTGGATTCAAAAAAGTTGCAGGATATGAAATTAATACAGAGATCTGTTGCATTCCTATATACTAACAATGAACTACCAGAAAGAGAAATCAGAAAAACAATTTCACTTACAGTTGCATCAAAAATAATAAAATATCTAAGAATAAACCTAACCAAGGAGGTGAAAGACCTGTACTCTGAAAACCAAAGACACTTGTAAGAGAAATTAAAGAAGACACAAATAAATGGAAATCTATCCCATGCTCATGGATAGGAAGAATTAACATTGTCAAAATGGCCATCCTATCCAAAGAAATTTACAGATTCAGTGCAATCACTATCAAAATACCAATGACAACTTTTAATGAACTGGATAAAATAATCCTAAAATGTATGTGGAACCACAAAAGAACCCAAATAGTCAAAGCAATCCTGAGAAAGAAGGACAAAGCTGGGGGGACTATACTCCCTGACTATACTATAAGCTATAATACAAAGCTACAGTATTCAAAACAGCATGGTACTGGCACAAGAACAGACCCATAGATCAATGGAAAACAATTGAGAGCCTAGAAATAAATTTTCACATATATGGTCAATTAATATATGACAAAGGAGCCATGGATATACAATGAGGGAAAAACATTCTCTTCAATAAATGGTGTTGAGAAGAATCGACAACTACTTGCAAGAGAATGCAACTGGTTTACTGTCTAACCCCATACACAAAATTAAACTCAAAATATATTAAGACCTAAATACAAGACATGAAAATGTAAAACTCTTAGAAGAAAACATAGGCAAAAATCTCTTGAACATTAGCATGAGTAATTTTTTTCTGGACACATCTTTCCAGGTAAGGGAAACAAAATAAAAAATGAACAAGTAAGACTACTTCAAACTAAAAAGATTCTGTACACCAAGACACTACCAACAGAACAGAAAGGCAGTCTACAGTATGGGAGAATATATTCCTAAACAATTCATCAGATAAGCGATTAACATCCAAAATATATAAAGAATTCATACACCTCAACACCAAAAAACCCAAATATCCTGAATAAAAAATGGACAGATGACCTGCCCAGACATTTCTCCACAGAAGAACAACAGGCACATGAAAAGATGCTCCATGTGGCTGGTCATCAGGGAAATGCAAATCAGAACCACAGTGAGATATCATCTCGCAACAGTCAGAATGGCCACTATCCAAAAGACAAGAAATAACATGAGGATGTGAAGAGAAGGAAAACTCCTACACTGTTGGTGGGAATGTAAATTGGGGCAGCCACTGTGGAAAGAAGTATGGAAGTTCCTCAAAAAAAACTAAAAATAGAAATACCATTCAACCCAGTAATACCACTTCTAGGAACTTACCTGAAGGAAACAAAGTCTCTGATTCAAAAAGATATGTGTACTCTTATGTTTATTACTGCATTATTTACAATAGCCAAGATATGGAAGCAACCAAATTGTCCATCAATAAATGAATGGATGAAGAAAATGTGGTACATATACACAAGGGAATATTATTTAGCCATAAAAAGAAAGAAAACTTGCCATTTGTGACAACATGTGGATGAACTTAGAGGGTATTATGCTCAGTAAAATAAGCCAGATGGAGAAAGACAAATACCTTATGATTTCATTTATATGTGGAATCTAAAAACAAAACAAAATAAAATCAACAAAATAGCAGTGGACTCATAGACACTGAGAAGTGACTGGTGGTCAAAATGGGGGAGGGGTTGGAGTGGGTGGGTTGGGTAGGTGAGGGGGATAAAGGGGCACAAAATCTCAATCATAATATAAAGCAGTCATGGAGATGATGTACAGCATAGAGAATACAGTCAGTGGTTCTGTAACATCTTTCTCTGTTGACAGATAGTAACTACTAGCTGGGGTGAGGATTAATAATGTATGAATCACTATGTTGAATCACTATGTTTGAAACTAATATAATGTATATATAGTAAAAAAGCCCCCACAAAAATAGTAAGTACAGTTATCTCTACCAAAAGAAAAAAGAAAAAAAAAAGGCCAGTCTTCTCTGCTCCATTTGCTGACCTGAGGGGATTTCTGCACCTTTTTATGGCTATAGTAAATATTGGCTACATAGGCCATTGGCTAAAAGGTAAATACTTATTTACATAAGTTATCTACCATTCAGCTTGAATGGTGGGTTGAGGAAAGAAGTAAAGAATGGGTTTTCTGTCCTTCCTGTGTTCATTCTGTAATGTTAGTTTAGGAGATATGGGGAGAATAAATGTGTTCCTTTTAATGAAAATGCTTTTTTACATTGATGTCTACAGAAACGATGTGTGCCTTTCTCTGATGAATGTGTGAAAGATTTTCCAAGATAATTATAGATTTATATGTATATGAAATTTAACATTTTTATTTTAAAACTTTACAGTAAAATTCACTCTTTTTGGTGCATAGTTCTATGGTTTTGACAAAGGCAGAGTTTGTGTAACTACTACCACCATCAAGTTACAGTTTTATCACCACCCAAATTATAGTCCTATCAGCATCCTTGCGCTGTCCCTTAGCTGTCAACTCTTTCCCCATTTCCAACCTCATCAACCAATAATCTTTAATCTGTCTTACAGGTTTGCCTTTTCCTAAATCATATATAACGTTTAAAAATGGACATGTGCAACATGCTAATACATTTTTAGTCACCATTTCCCCTGAAAGTCTCTGTGCTCTCCTGCTAGAGGCCTAGAAGGATTCTGTTTGAAATTCCACGGGACTGTTTCATCTCTGTGCAATCTCTGTGGACTGATAAATATTTTCTCAAGGAGTCAGTAATCTTATATCTTTGGTAAAAACATTGTTATTATGCTGTTTGTATAAAGTTTGTACAGTTAAAAACAGTTAATAGTGATACAATAACTGTGCTTCCTATCTTACATTGCCTTTTCAAAAGTTGGACATGCGTTTATGACAGTCTAGACTGAAAACATACCCATTTCTGGGACTAAGGACTTTTTGCAGACTGATATACCCATATATTTAGAATTCCTCCCTCTCATCTTGTCTTTCTGTTTATGTTTCCAAACAGCATATATATACTGAGGAAAGTTAGAAAACACTGATGAGCACAAAAGAATTGGGAGGGGGACATAATTTAACTAGTACCAATTCTTATCCAGTGTAGAAATGGTTAACTGTCTGTGATTGATATCTGTACCTACTTTAGACACTACAATAATAATATATGAAAGGTTGTTACTTTTTCTTATACTCAAACATGACCTCTAATTTATTCTGTTTTGATCTTTATCATTTATTTAAAATACCACATTTATTCCTTGCTTTGTAAGTTTTGCAAGGGCCCTTAGCCAAAAATAATAATATTCTGATAAACCTGATCTGATTTGACTATTTGAATTAGTTTAAATGCTAAAAATAGAAAGTCATAAAAATAATTTGTGCCAGAGTTAAAAGGAAATTGTTTCAGAAAATTGAGTAACTGAAAACTAGCTTTCTATGATGATTATCTTGTAATCTTATGCATATTTTTCTCTTAATTCTTTGTAACATCACTAAATAAATCTCTGGAGGTCTTGTTCAAGTTAAATCTACATTTCTGGGTCCATTTTTCAAAAGTTTTCTGTGTCATCGAAATGAACATGAATATATATCCCAAGTGCCTTGGATGGAGACTGTTTCAATGAGTAATTAATTCATGCATTCACACAGTACATTTTTACTGAGTACATTTTTAAAATCAGATTCAGTGCTAGGTACTAGGGATATAGAAAGGGGATTTCATTCTTTGCCTTCAAGAAGCTCATAATAACAACAACAACAATTTTCAAAAACGTGTGTAAAGCCCTAATCAGGAGTTGGGAACTTGTCCTGTAAGAGACCACCTCTGAGCAACCCAGGTTGGAACCGTGTGGGTCCACTTACACAGGTTTTTTTTTCAATAAATATATTGCAAAATCTTTTGGAAATTTGAAACGATTTTAAAAACATTTCTTTTCTAAAACTAGCTTATTTTATTGTAAGAATACAGTATGGTTTACATATGACACAAAATATGTGTTAATCAACTGTTTATGTTATTGGTAAACCTTCTGGCCAACAGTAAGCTATTAGTAGTTAAGTTTTGGGTGAGTCAAAAGTTACATATGGATTTTTGATGGCACAGGGGGTCAGCACCCCTAAACCCCATGTTGTTTTAGGGTCAATTTAGATATTTTAGGCTTTGGGGCCATCTGGTCCTTCTTTCTCCTTATGAAAGTAATCAGACAATATGTAAACAAATGAGTATGAATGTGTTCTAATAAAACTTTATTTATGGTCACTGATATTTGAATTCATGTCATTCTTGTGTCATGAAATATTCTTCTTGTTTTTTTTTTCAACCATTTGAAATATAGAAACACTTCTTAGCTCATGGGCTGTACAAAAACAGGCAGTAGGCCAGATTTGGTCCACAGCTATAATTTGCTAGTCGCTGCTCTAGAGCGGCTCATAAATCTAGGTGCTCATTAGAATCACCTGCGACTTTTAGAAAAGTGCCTGGCCTTGTCCCTGGACATTTTGATTCAGGAGGTCTGTTTGGGACCAGGGATTCTACTGTGAAAGCAGGATCTAAGAATCCGCATTCTGAAGATTTATTGAATCTTTCTCCTCTTCGAAATTCCCACTACATTTTCCCCTTTCAAGTCTTTATTACCTTGCACCTGCACTGTGGTAATAACCTCTACTTATGATTCCATTGTAGACTCTCGCTAATCAGTCTTCTACACCGCCACATTTCTTACCTTGCTTCAAAGCTTCCAGTAGGTTCCACTGCCTGTAGGACAATGCTCATACTCTGTAGCAAGTCACACAATGGTTTTATATCTGGATTTTGGCTATGAAATGATCTCCTCACACTCTTGGTTCTTGGCAAAACAGGCTACTTGCAGTTCACACTATGCCATTTCTTCTCTGTACACTTGGGCTTTTGTTGATCCCCCTCTCTGCAAAGCACTTTTCTGTTGGAGAATGTCTACCTGTCCTTCAAAATAAAAGAATGTTCTTTACCTCCTGTCTTCATGTCTGGATTAGATGGCCCTTTCCTGTGTTCCCACAGCCCATTTGTTTACCTTCTGCATAACATGGATCATATAACACTGAAATAATCTGCTTTTAAATGACTAATTTGAGATCAGGAACCCAGTTTTATCTTCATATGATAGCACTTAGTGCAGTATTTGATATGTAGCAGGTGCTCATTAAATGCTTATTGACCTGAAACATGCCTAAAAAGAAAGCAGGGCAGGTAATATTTTTTCTATTGTATGGACAAGAGAACTGAGGCTCTGAGGCAATGAACTGCTTTCTCAGGCTTCTCCCAACTACTAAATTAGGAGGCCAAGGGTAAATTTCTAGTTTCTTACTGCCAGCTGCAGGCTTTCTCTCCTCCACCACAGATGCCTCCCTATTACAGCTGTAGGCCATCTGTGAGTGCTACAGTTATATGTTTTTTTAATCTAATTTTTTAATTGAAGTATTGTTGATATACAATCTTATATTGGTTTCAAATATACAACACAGTGGTTCAGCAGTTACCTATGTTATTAAATCCTCACCCCCACTAGCGCAGTGCCTATCTGACAACATAGGAAGATGTTACAGAATCATTAGCTATATTCCCCATGCACTACACTTACATGTTGTCATGAAATGAGCACTAGTAATGAAATCTGGCCCCAAATCTCAGCTTTTCTACTAATTGGGGTATAGACCCCAGTTTTCTAGTCTGTATAGTGAGGAGATTCCATTATATTATTAAGATTGTTCTCAATTCTTAAAAAAATTCACTTCTTTCAACTAGTTATTGTTACTCAATTTGTTTATTTTCAAGCTTATTTATTAGTAGAACTCAATACAAACTAAAACACAGAAATGTGAAATAATTTGTTAAGAGACTCCCTGCAAACTAGGGTTAGAACTTATTAGTGAACCTCTATTAGTTTTCTATTGGTGTCATGCTGAATCACTACAAAATTAGTAGCCTAAAACAACGCGAGTTTACTGTCTCCCAGTTCTGTAGGTCAGAAGTCCAGGTGGCACTTTGGCTTCTAGTTAGTCTCACAAGGCCAAAATAAAACTGGGGCTCTTCTCTGGAGGCTCTAGGAAAGATGCAGCCTTCAGGCTCATGCAGATTGTTGGCAGAACTTGGTTCCTGGTGGTTGTAGGACTGATGTCCTTGTTTCCTTGCAGGCTCTCAGACAGAGCCTGTTCTCAGGTTCTAGAGGCTGCCTACATTCTTTGGCTTGTGACTCTATTTTCATCCTCAAAAACAGAAACTGGGTTATACTCATTGTCTTTCTGTTGCATCTCTTCTGACTCACTGTCTTCCTCTTCTGTTTTTAAGGGGTCCTGTGATTATAATGTGCCTGCCTGGTTAATCCAGGATAGTCTCCCTCTATTAAGGGAGTAACATTTAGTATATTTATTGTGTCTTTTTTCACAGTAATTGTCTAAATTGGTGTTTGATTCAATAGTCAGGGGTTGGGAATCTTGGCGGACATCTTTTAGAATTATTATTGCAAATTCCAAATTAGCTGATTTTCAAACAAAGGTGCTGGCCATCATTACTTATTTCCTGGTGCAAGTTTGTTTTTCTTGCTATTAAATAATTTTTAACACCCCCCTTATTTGCAAAACTTGGTTCTGACATACCACACATACCTCATATATATGAGATAATATAAATTTAATAGATACATATTGTAGAGCAGTTTTTAGGGCCATCTATCTATTATTCATTAAATACTTATTAATATATACTTCATGTTAATGATACCAGTTCTAAGTGTTGAGGATGCAATGATGTAAAAGTTGGAAACTTTACATGCAGAGAACACATTCTTTTATTTGTTTGTCACATATTTATCTAGCACATATGTGCCAGGGACTCTTCTAGGTTCTTTTCAGAATACAGTAGTGAGAGAAGACATTGCTCTCATAGAATGTATAGCATATGTGGGAAGTCGGAAACTAAATAGTTGAACAAATAAATAGATAACACATTTTTCTGTGGTTATTGTGCAATAGGGAAAGGTGGGGAAGTGGGAGGTTGTTGGGTGTTGTTTTATGTAAGTTGTCAGGGAAGGTTTCTTTTAGATAGAGATGAGTAAATTTAGAAAATAGGGAAGACACTTGTCACTATTTGCAGATGACATGATACTGTACATAAAAAACTCTTATGACTTCACTCCAAAACTACTAGAACTAATATCTGAATTCAGCAAAGTTGCAGGATACAAAATTAACATACAGAAATCTGTTGCTTCCTATACACTAACGATGAACTAACAGAAAGAGAAATCAGAAAAACAATTCCATTCACAATTGCATCAAAAAGAATAAAATACCTAGGAATAAACCTAACGAAGGAAGTGAAAGACCTGTACTCTGAAAACTACGAGACACTCCTAGGAGAAATTAAAGAGGACACTAACAAATGGAAATGCATCCCATGCTCTTGGCTAGGAAGAATAAATATTGTCAAAATGGCTATACTACCTAAAGCAATCTACAGATTCAATGCAATCCCTATCAAAATACTACCAGCTTTCTTCAATGAACTGGAACAAATAATTCTAAAATTCATATGGAACCACAAAAGACCCCGAATAGCCAAAGCAATCCTGAGAAGGAGGAATCAAACAGGGGGAATTACGCTCCCTGACTTCAAGCTCTACTACAAAGCCACAGTAATCAAGACAATTTGGTATTGGCACAAAAACAGACCCACAGACCAGTGGAACAGAATAGAAAATCCAAACATTTACCCAAACATTTATAGTCAATTCATATTTGATAAAGGAGCCTTGGATATACAATGGGGAGATGACAGCCTCTTCAGCAGCTGGTGTTGGCAAAACTTGACAGCTACATGTAAGAGAATGAAACTGGACTACTGTCTAGCCCCATACACAAAGGTAACTTCAAGGTGGATCAAAGACCTGAATGTAAGGCATGAAACCATAAAACTCATAGAAAAAAACAGGCAAAAATCTCTTGGACATAAACATGAGCGACTGCTTCATGAACATATCTCCCTGGCAAAGGGAAACAAAAGCAAAAATGGACAAGTGGGACTATATCAAGCTGAAAAGTGTCTGTACAGCAAAGAACACCATCAGTAGAACAAAAAGACATCCTACAGTATGGGAAAATATATTCATAAATGACATATCTGATAAGGGGTTGACATCCAAAATATATAAAGAACTCACGCACCTCAACAAATAAAAAGCAAATAATCCAATTAAGAAATGGGCAAAGGACATGAATAGATACTTCTCTAAAGAAGAAATTCAGATGGCCAACAGGCACATGAAAAGATGCTCCACATCGCTAATCATCAGAGAAATGCAGATTAAAACCACAATGAGATATCACCTCACACCAGTGAGGATGGCCAACATCCAAAACACAAACAACAACAAATGTTGGCAAGGATGTGGAGAAAAGGGAACCCTCCTACACTGCTGGTGGGAATGCAAATTAGTTCAACCATTGTGGAAAGCAGTATGGAGGTTCCTCAAAAAACTCACAATAGAAATACCATTTGACCCAGGAATCCCACTCATAGGAATTTACCCTAAGAATGCAGCAGCCCAGTTTCAAAAAGACAGATGCACCCCTATGTTTATTGCAGCACTATTTACAATAGTCAAGAAATGGAAGCAACCTAAGTGTCCATCAGTAGATGAATGGATTAAGAAGATGTGGTACATATACATAATGGAATATTATTCAGCCATAAGAAGAAAACAAATCCTACCATTTGTAACAACGTGGATGGAGCTAGAGGGTATTATGCTCAGTGAAATAAGCCAAGCCGAAAAAGACAAGTATCAAATGATTTCAGTCATATGTGGAGTATAAGAACAAAGAAAAAAAAAACTGAAGGAACAGAACATCAGCAGACTCACAGAACCCAAGAACAGACTAATAGTTACCACAGGGAAAGGGACTGGGGAAGATGGGTGGGAAGGGAGGAATAAGAGGGTAAAAAGGGGATTACGATTAGCAGATGTAAGGTTGGGGGGGCACGGGAAGGGCTGTACAGCTCAGAGAAGACAAGTAGTGACTCTATAGCATCTCACTACGCTGATGTATAGTGACTGTAATGGGGTTGGTGCGGGTGACCTGATGAAGGGGGTAGTTTAATCACCATAGTATTGCACATGTAATTGTAGATTAATGATAACAAAATAAATTATAAAAAAAAGAAAGAAAGAAAATAGGGAAGACAGAAAATAGGCAAACAGTGATCACACAGTAAGGTAAGTACTATGAGAAGTGAACATATATGAGAGAATAAGGACATACAGAGGGCTAGAGGCTAATTCAGAGCCCAGGGAAACCTGGGGGAGGAATTGACACCTAAGTCAACATTTGAAAGATGTGTATGAGGAGGAGGGTGTTGAAGGGAAAGTGAGCAGCACATGGAAAAACATATATGTTATAAGAGGCAGAAAGAAAACTACATGTGAGTCAAAATGGCTGTGCATGGAGTTTAGGGGAAGAAATGATGGGAGCTAAGACTAATGATGGGGGCTGTATAAAATAATAAAAGATGTTGTTTATTGTGTTTAGAAGTTTTACACAGAAGATTATTTGGGAACATTTTGAGCCCAAATGTGGCATGATCAAATTTGTAGTTTTATAACATCACTAAAAGCAGTGTGAAATATGAATATGAAAAGCACAAGAATAGAGGAAAGGAGAACCACAGCCACACTTCATGGCAACTAAACCAATGTAGCCTGGTGGGGAACGGGCAGAATCTTGAAATAATATGGTCATAAGATAGATAGGATTTGAAAGTCTTCTGGATGTGGGCAGTGAAAGGAACAGAATCAGGTGTCTGCCATAACAGACTTAGTATAGTAATTTATGGAGGTAGGATATACTGGTGGAAGAATAGACTTGGCATAACTTTTTGGGACAAAAGTTGAGGAGTTCAGTTTTTGAGATATTGAATCTGGGTTCCTAAAGGATACGTAAATGAACATTTTCAGCAGACAATTGAATATTCTTATTTGGAACTCGGACTGGAGAAATTAGGGATTGTCATAATATTGATGGTGGCTAAAACCATAGACATGAATGAGATCATCCAGGGGAACTTATAGAATGAGAAGAGAAATTTGGCTTAAGAGGTGGGGGATGGGAAGAACCTGCCAAGGGAACTGCGAAGAATTGGCTTAAGAAATAAGCAGTGCCATAGAAGCCAAGAGAGTTTCAATAATTGTTTAAGACCTTATACAATTCTGCTATATCTTCTGAAATGACAAAGTAATTAAACATCAAAGATTAAGCAGTTAAATTCTACTAACAAGGAAAACCAACATTGCCTGACTCCTCACTTCACTTGCCCAAAATACAATGGACCAGTGTAAAGTTTTGTAGCACATGAAAAAAGAAAAAGAACTCATGGAAAATTAAAAATCACCAAAATGAATGGTACCTAAGAGTGTTTTCCAAAAAGTGATGGAGGACTGATTGTATCGCAACCAGTTGAGGTATGTGTGAAAATGAAAATTCCCAGTCTCTACCCCAAATCCTACCTAGCCAGAATTTCTGCTGAGAACAACAAACATGCATCTTATACAAGTTCCCCAAGTGATTTTTATACACATTATCAATTCAGTACCACTGGTCTTCAATAAACATACTTTTACAAATGTTGCAAATTTATTCTCAGAGAGTAGAGGGACAAACAAAATATATAATGTCAGCGTGAATAAAGTTAAAAGTATTACTAGTGAAAACCGCAATTTTAACTATTGGAAATACTGGAGAGTATCAGTGAGGCAGGTTGTGAATCTGATTCATAATAATATACCCATTAGATTTAAATAACAATATATATTTCTAGAAGAAGGAAAATGTCATGAGATTTATGGTAAAGAAAATCTTAGTAGAGAAAAATTTCCAGTAATTAAAAAATTATTAACTAGACATAGAAAGGGGTCATAGAATCTCAGCCAATATTTTAATAATGATTTTTATTGGGTTCAGCATACATAAAAGTACACTAATCATAAGTACACAGCTTGATTGTCACAAAATGAAATACTTGTGTCATTATGATCCAGATTGAGAAAGAGAATGTTACTAGCCCCCAAAACTCCTACCTGACTCCCTCCTAGTCACTAGACTCCTCCACAAAACTATATTGACTTCTGATACCATGGGTAATTTTGCCTGTTTTGGAACTTTACACAGATGGGGTCATATAGTATGTAACCTTTTATTACATATTCTTTTCTGTCTTCCTTCTTACATTCAACATTATGTTTGAGTTTAACCTATGTTGCATGTAATAGTAGTTTATTCATTTTCATAACTGATAGTATTCCTTGTATCAATATATCATAATTTATTATACTGTTGATTGGCATGTGGGTTGTTTCCAGTTTGGGGAAACTATTATACTATGAACATTTAAAAATACCTTTTGGTGATTATATGTACACATTTTTGTTGAGTACATACATGGAAATGGAGTTTCTGCATTATAGGATATGCATGTGTTTAGTTTTAGTAGATACTGACAAATAGTTTTCCAAAGTGGCTATACCAATTTACACTTCCACTAGCAAAATATGTGAATGCCAGTTGTTATACATACTTGTTAATATTTAGCACTGTCAGTCTTTTTTACTTTTACGTCTGGTGTGTGTGTAGTGATTTCTCACTTTATTTTCCTTTTCCTTTTGATTTATGAGGTTTATTAGCCATTTCGATATCCTATTTCATGAAGTGGCTTTTACAAATCTTCTGATCAGATTTCTATTGGATTGTCTATTTTTCTCTTGTTGATTTATAGGGATTCTTAATATTATTTTGAACACAAATCTTTTGTTGGACACATGTATTACAAATATCTTTTCCCATTCACTGGCTTGACTTTTACTCTCCTAATGGTGTTATTAAGTGAAAAGAAGTCCTTAATTTCAATTAAGTCTAATTTATAAATCTTTCCCTTTATGGTTACTGCTTTTGTAACCAGTTTAAAAAATCTTTTACTACTTTCAGGTCATGAAGATATTTTCTAGTATGATCTTCTAGAAGACTGATATTTGGTCAGCTGTCTACTACTACATTCTATTAGAACTGGTTTTTGTGTGTAGTGTGAACTAGTGATAAAATTCCTTTTTTTCATATGAATGTTTAATTCATCCAGTATCATTCACCACCTATTCTTCATTGCACCACAGTGCCATCTTAGACAAATCAAGTGATCATATATGCATGGGTCTATTTCTATACTTTCTATTCTATTTCACTGATCTATTTTTTTTTTACAATTTATTTTATTTTAGTATCATTAACCTACAATTACATGAGCAATATTGTGATGATTAAACTACCCCCTTCATCAGGTCTCCCCCACCAAACCTATTTATTACATCAGTAGATGAATGGATTAAGAAGAGGTGGTACATATACACAATGGAATATTATTCGGCCATAAGAAGAAAGCAAATCCTACCATTTGCAACAGCATGGATGGAGCTGGAGGGTATTATGCTCAGTGAGGTGGGCCAGACTGAGAAAGACAAGTATCACTGATCTATTTTGAACTACTTGGATGGGAGACTGGGAATACTAGGAGCTAAAGTCTTAAAAAGACTACTCTATCTTGATTACTATAGCTTTATAAGAATTCTTGATTTTGGTAGTATAAGCCCTCCAACTTTGTTTTCCTTCTTTAAGATAACTTGCTAATTCTTGGCTCTTGGAATTTCTATGAAATTTTTAGAATCATTTAAATAATTTTCCAAAAATATCTTGATAGATTTTGAATTGAATTTGTGTCGAATCTGTAAATAAATTTGTGGAGAACTGACATATTTTATAATATTGAGTTTCCCAACCCATGAACAGGATATAACCCTCCATTTATTTAGATCTTTTTAAATTTCTTTCAGTAATGTTTTGCAGTTTTCTGTGCATAAATTCGTATGCCTTTCATGAGACTTGTTCCTAGGCTTTTGATGTTTTTGATGTTAAATGTGCTGGTACTATTAACATTTTTTATTCTCTAATTGTTTACAGCTGATATATTGATATGCTGTTCATATTTTGTGTTGCTCTAGTATCCAGGAGTCTTGCTAAATCCATTTGTTACTGCAACTTCTTTGGGATTTTTAAATTTATATAATAATGTCATCTGTTAAATAATGAGTTTTCTTTCCTCCTTCTTTTTTTATGTATATATATATATTTATTTCTTATTTATATATATATATATTTTAAATTAAGGTATAATTGATACACAATCTTATGAAGGTTTCATATGAGCAACATTGTGGTCACTACATTCATCCATATTATCGAGTACCCCCCCAAACCCCACAACAGTCACTGTCCATTAGTGTAGCAAGATGTTGCTTGTCACTACTTGTCTTCTCTGTGCTATACTGCCTTCCCCATGACCCCCTACATTATGTGTGCTAATCATCCCGCCCCTTAATCCCCTTCTCCCTCCCTCACCAACCACCCTCCCCTCCCCTTTCCCTTTGGTAACCTCTAGTCCCCTGTTGCAGTCTGTTAGTCTCTTGCTGTTTTGTACCTTCACATTTGCTTTGTTGTTATACTCCACAAATAAGGAAATCATTTCTCTGCCTGGCTTATTTCACTGAGCATAATACCCTCTGGCTCCATCCATGTTGTTGCAAATGGTAGGATTTGATTCCTTCTTATGGCTGAATAATATTCCATTATGTATATGTTGAGGTGTGTGAGTTCTTTATATATTTTGGATGTTAACCCCTTGTTGGATATGTTGTTTATGAATATAGTCTTCCATATTGTAGGATGCCTTTTTATTCTATTGATGGTGCCCTTTGCTGTACAGAAGCACTTCAGTTTGATGTAGTCCCACTTGTTTATTTTTTGTTTTTCTTTCCCTTGCCAGAGGAGATGTGTTCAGAAAAAAATTTCTCATGTTTATATTCAAGAGATTATTGCCTATATTTTCTTCTAAGAGTTTTATGGTTTCATGACTTACATTCAGGTCATTGATCCATTTCGAGTTCACTTTTGTGAATGAAGTTAGACAATAATACACTTTAATTCTCTTACAAGTAGCTGTCTAGTTTTGCCAACACCAGTTGTTAAAGACACTGTCATTTCCCCATTGTATATCCATGGCTCCTTTATCATATGTTAACTGACCATTTATGGTTGGGTTTATATCTTGACTCTCTATTCTGTTCCATTGATCTATGGGTCTGTTCTTCTGCCAGTACCAAATTGTCTTGATTACTGTGGCTTTGTAGTAGAGCTTGAAGTCGGGGACCATAATACCCCCAGCTTTATTCTTCCTTCTCAGGATTGCTTTGGCTATTTGGGATCTTTTGTGGTTTCCTATGAATTTTAGAATGATTTGCTCTAGTTCATTTAAGAATGCTGTTGGTATTTTGATAGGGATTTCATTTAATCTTTAGATTGCTTCAGGCAGGATGGCCATTTCGACAATATTAATTCTTCCTATATAGAGCACAGGATGTGTTTTCATTTATTGGTATCTTCTTTAATTTCTTTCATGAGTGTCTTGTAGTTTTCAGGGTATAGGTCTTTCTCTTCCTTGGTTAAGTTTATTCCTAGGTATTTTATTCTTTTTTATGCAATGAATGGAGTTGTTTCCCTGATTTCTCTTTTTGCTAGTTCATTGTTAGTGTATAGGAATGCAACAGATTTCTGTGTATTAATTTTGTATCCCACAACTTTGCTGAATTGAGGTATTACATCTAGTAGTTTTGGAGTAGATTCTTTAGGGTTTTTTATGTACAATATTATGTCATCTGCAAACAGGGACAGTTTGACTTATTCCTTGCCAATCTGGATGCCTTTTATTTCTTTGCGTTGTCTGATTGCCGTGGCTAGGACCTCCAGAACTATGTTGAATAAAAGGGTGGAGAGTGGGCATTCTTGTGTTGTTCCCAGTCTTAAGTGAAAAGCTTTCACCTTCTCATTGTTAAGCATGATGTTGTCTGTGGATTTGTCATATATGGCCTTTATTATATTGAGGTACTTGCCCTCTATACCCATTTTGTTGAGAGATTTTGTCATGAATGGATGTTGAATTTTGTCGAATGCTTTTTCAGCATCTCTGAAGATGATCATGTGGTTTTTGTCCTTCTTTTTTGTTGATATAGTGGATGATGTTGATGAATTTTCAAATGTTGTACCTTCCTTGCATTCCTGGGATGACTCCTACTTGATCATGGTGTATGATCCTCTTGATGTATTTTGAATTCAGTTTGCTAATATTTTGTTGAGTATTTTTGCATCTATGTTCATCAGGGATATTGGTCTGTAATTTTCTTTCTTTGTGGTGTCTTTGCCTGGTTTTCATATTAGAGTGATGTTGGTCTCATAGAATGAGTTTGGGAGTATTTCCTCCTCTTCTACTTTTTGGAAAACTTGAAGGAGGATGGTTATTAGGTCTTCTTTAAATGTTCGATAAAATTCAGCAGTGAAACCATCTAGACCAAGAGTTTTGTTCTTAGGTAGTTTTTTTGATTACCAGTTTAATTTCTTTGCTTGTAATTGGTCTATTCAGATTTTCTGTTTCTTTATGTATCAGCCTTGAAAGGTTGTATTTTTCTAGAAAGTTGTCCATTTCTTCTAGGTTATTCAGGTCGTTCCCATATAATTTTTCATAGTATTCTCTCATAATTCTTTGTATTTCTGTGGTGTTCATAGCGATTTTTCCTTTCTCATTTCTGATTCTGTTTATGTGTGTAGACTCTCTTTTTTTCTTGATAAGTCTGGCTAGGGGTTTATCTATTTTGTTTATTTTCTCTAAGAAGCAGCTCCTGCTTCCATTGATTCTTTCTATTGTTTTATTCTTCTCGATTTAATTTATTTCTGCTTTAATATTTATTATGTCCCTCCTTCTACTGACTTTGGGCCTCTTTTTTCTTCCTTTTCCATTTTCATTAATTGTAGGTTTAGACTGTTCATTTGGGATTGTTCTTCTTTCCTGAGGTAGGCCTGTATTGCAATATATTTCCCTCTTAGCATGGCCTTCACTGCATCCCACAGATTTTGTGGTGTTGAATTGTTGTTTTCATTTTCTCCATATATTTCTTTATCTCTGTTTTTATTTGGTCATTAATCCATTGATTATTTAGGAGCATGTTATTAAGCCTCCATGTGTTTGTGGGCCTTTTGTTTTCTTTAAGTAATTTATTTTTAGTTTCATACCTTTGTGATCTGATAAGTTGGTTGGTAGGATTTCAACTTTTTTGAATTTACTAAGGTTCTTTTTGTGGCATAGTATATGATCTATTCTTGAAAATGTTCATGTGCACTTGAGAAGAATGTGTATCCAGTTGCTTTTGGATGAAGAGTTCTGTAGATATCTGTTAGGTGCTAATGTTCTAATGCATTGTTCAGTGCCTCTGTCTCTTTACTTATTTTCTGTCTGGTTGATCTGTCCTTTGGAGTGAGTGGTGTTTTGAAGTCCCCTAAAATTAATGCATTGCATTCTGTTTCCCCCTTTAATTCTGTTAGTATTTGTTTCACATATGTAGGTGATCCTGTGTTGGGTGCATAGATATTTATAATAGTTATATCCTCTTGTTGGACTGACCCTTTTATTATTATGTAAAGTCGTTCTTTGTCTCTTGTGACTTTCTTTGTTTTGAAGTCTATTTTGTCTGATACAAGTACTGCAACTCCTGCTTTTTTCTCCATATTAGTTGCATGAAATATCTTTTTCCATCCCTTTACTTTCAGTCTGTGTATGTCTTTGGGTTTCAAGTGAGTCTCTGGTAGGCAGCATATTGATGGGTCTTGTTTTTTTATCCATTGAGTGACTCTATGTCTTTTGATTGGTGCATTCAGACCATTTACATTAAGGGTGATTATTTATTGGTATGTACTTATTGCCATTGCAGGCTTTAGATTCATGGTTATCAAAGGTTCAAGGGTAATTCCCTCTCTAACTGTCTAATTTAACTCACTTCCTCTGCTATTACAAACAGAACCTAAAGTTTCTTTTTTTTCCTCTTTCTTTTGCTTCCCCCTCCATTCTTTGTATGTTATGAATCCTATTCTGTACTCTTTGTCTATTCCTTGAGTGACATCTATTTAGCCTTAGAAATACTTCCATCTATAGGAGTCCCTCCAAAATGCACTGTGGAGGTGGTTTTTTTTTGGGTGAATTCTCTCAGATTTTGCTTTTATGAAAATTGTTTAATCCCTTCTTTAAATTTTAATGATAACCTTGCCAGGTAGAGTATTCTTGGTTCAAGGTCCTTCTGCTTCATTGCATTAAATATATCATGCCACTCCCTTCTGGCCTGTAAGGCTTCTGTTGAGAAATCTGATGATAGCCTGATGGGTTTTCCTTTGTATATGATCTTTTTTATGTCTCTAGCTGCTTTTAAAAGTCTGTCTTTATCCTTGATCTTTGCCATTTTAATTATTATATGTCTTGATGTCATGTTCCTTGGGTCCCTTGTGTTGGGAAATCTGTGCACCTCCATGGCTTGAGAGACTATCTCTTTCCCCAGATAGGGTAAGTTTTCAGGAATTACCTGCTCAATGACACTTTCTATCACTTTTTCTCTATCTTCTTCTTCTGGTACCCCTATAATGCGAACATTGTTCCATTTGGATTGGTCACACTGTTCTCTCAATAAATTTCACTCTTAGAGATTCTTTTTTCTCTGTGTGCCTCAGCTTCTTTGTATTCCTCTTCTCTAATTTCTATTCCATTTATTGTCTCTTCTACTCCATCTAATCTGCTTTTAAATCCCTCCATTTTATGTTGCATTTCAGATATGGAATTTCTCAGTGATTGAATCTCGGTCTAAAATTCGTTCCTGAGTTCTTGAATATTTTTCTGTACCTCCATCATCATGTTTATGATTTTTATTTTGAACACTCTTTCAGGAACATTAGTGAGTTCACTTTCATTTGACCCCTTTTTTGGGGTTTGTGAGATTTTGGTCTGAACCAGGTTGTTTTGATGTTTCATATTTCTGTGTGGTGCCCACTTATGCCCAGAATCTCCAGTCTCTGGAGCTGCTCAGCCCCTAGAATGAGGTTGGGTGTCATAGAGGAGCAGAGCTGGTGCCTGGGGGGGGAGGAAAGATATGTTTCCTGATTCCCATCTGTGGTCCCTGTCTCCAATATCACAGCCAGTGGGCCAAGCACACAGGTGTAAGCCCCTGTGGTTGGCATCTCTAGCTGAATTAGGTGCGCCTCCCTCTGGCTGGCCTGATGCCAGTGCTGTGACTGCCGGTTTGCGAGTCAGTGCTGTCGGGTCAGGAGGAAGGCTCAGCAGGCTGCATTTCACAGTGGGAGGCCTCGGAGCTGAGCAGCCCACCAGGGGGATGGAGCACCTGAAGCTCCTCAACATTCCCAACCTGCTGGGCAGAGTGCACCCAGACAACCTTGTCCAGCTCTCCCTTCTCCCACGCAGCAAACTCCATGCAAATCCTGCCCCTTCAGCAGCCCTCTCACTGCTAGGGATCCTCTCAGACCGCCTGCCTTTCCTCTATCACAGAGCGCCCAGATGTGGATCCCGTCCTCCATAAATGGCCGGAATGTCAGTCCCTCAAGCACTCCACCTGTCCCAGCTCCCTAACCTGCAGAGCGCCACAGTGTAGGTTTCTGCTTGCAAAGCAGATCTCTAGGGCTAGGTGTTCAGCAGTCCCTGGCTTCAACCCCCTCCCCGCTCCATTTCTCTTCCTCCTGCCGGTGAGCTGGGGTGGGGGAAGGGCTTGGGTCCCGCCGGTTTAAGGCTTTCGTATGTTATCCTGTTTCGTGAGGTCTGCTCGGTTAGTGAGGTCTGTATGTAGTCTGGTCAGCCTTCTTTCCTGTTGCTGTTGTAGGGTTAGTTGTATTAAGTATATTTTCATACTATTTGTGGTTTTGAGAGGAGTTCTCTGTCTCACCTCTCATGCCGTATTCTTGAATCCCCTATATTAACTTTTATCAAGATTACTTTTGTTCAGTCATGAAAAATAACCTAAAAACTATACAACATTACTTACCAGCATTTTTTTTATTGCATTAGAACAAAAGTGAAGATTGTTAAACTTGAACATCTAGACATTTTTCTTGGAGAGATTGTATGTATATGAAATATGACAACTTTATTTGGTAAAATACCAAAAATGATTATGTGGAATTGAGTCCATTGGTTTTCAGATGAAAACAGTTCTGGGAAAAGTGCATAAGAGGCAGACACTTAAGGGAAATTTTTGCACTTTCCTATATAAAATTGTTAAGACATTATTGTGACATTTTTTCCCCTAGTAACCTGTCTACATTTTTGAGTAATTGTTTCCATTATTTTGAAATGAAGCAAGAAAAAATATTTAAACTTCAATGAAGTAAGTCAAAGAAGTATTTTTTCACATGCTTTCTTTAGCTACTATTTATTGACCCTCTACAATACATCAGACACTGGCCAAGTCCTTTTAATATGCTCTCACTATCTTCACAACAGTTCCTGGTATTATTCTTCCTATTTTATAGACGCACAAACTGATATTGGTCACAGACTGAGTAGGAACAGCATGAACTTTCTCTCAGGTCTATCTGAGTTTCTATTAAAATATGTTGTATCCTCCAAATTGAAATTCTAAAAATGTTCACATGATAAATGCTAAACAGAATTGAAGAATCCTATAAAACAAAGTAGCTTCTTTTCTGATGTGCTTAATTAATAATAATAGTTTATATGAAAAGATTTTATGTAAATCTTTTTCTATAAACGTCTTAACAAATCTCTTAGATAATGAGTTACTACAGATAATATCACTCATTTCCAATCCCCTTTCAGGGGGTAATTACCTACTGAGCTAATTATAGTGGTGACATTTTTCTTGAAAAAAAGGAGAATGAAGACATTTTATCAATGTAAACATTCATCCATTTAAAATCTTTTCCCAGATGATTATGGGGTATTTTCATTGTTGATGAGATGAAGAGACTGAGATAAACACATCAAAAAACTCCCTAAAGAGGCTACTGGGCAAATAGCTTATCTGACAGAAAGGATATGTAGTCTCTCAAACCGACAATGACAGGATACGCTCAGGAACCACAGGGTCTTTCTGCTCTTGCCTTGTGTGGCACATGACAAACAGTAGTGAAAATTTAGCAATTATTGGCATTTGTCAAATCTCTGTTTCTGTGGCAGGAAAGCGGAAACAGCAGCAATCATGCTCAATTTAAGTCTCTCGTGATGTCAGGCTTTCAGGACACTCACACGGACTTCAGAAGAGACTTGAAAAGGTTTACAGATGTGCAGTCAGCTATGACAGTGATGCTGCCAGCGGGGCTCATGGATCAGCTAACGATTAAGATATCAAAAGTGATCCCTGTAGCTTGCTGACAGCTGGTTCAATTGCTTGCACCTGTTTCCCCTGCATTACACATGTGCCGGCGTGGAGTATTCTGGCTTGCGCTAGGCACATCTCACCTTCCCTCGCTGTGATGTCCTCCAGGAGCAGCACGGCAGGAGACCAGGAGGCCTGCTACTAGGACCCACAGAAGGAAGACGCCAGTGCGCCTTGAAAATGGCTCTGGGATGTTGGGGCTGACGAGGTTATCAGGTGAGGTTGGTTCTTGATAACAGTTAATGGTGACATGTGAACAGTGCTTGTCTCCTGCGTGACTAAGGGGGAGAAGTCTGCGATCTTATGGGGATACTCAGGCCTCACCTCCTCTCCAGAGAATAGGCTCACTATTCACTCAGCCATCTGGAATCTGTTGTGGAACTAGATACGAGTATAAGTACGTCCGTCAGGGAGTCATTTCCCAAGTCTCCCAAACCTTCATGTCGCCCTGGGTGCCTCTCACTCTCAGAGGCAGACTCACCAAGCAGCCGACAAAGCCCGAGCTCTGAATTCTTGCAATTATACTGGCCCTTCCCCAGGTTCTGAGAGTTGCCCTAGCAAGGGGTTCACATGGATGTATATTTTTGTAAACTGTGCAAAAGTAAGACATTTTAACCACAGTGGGTTAAAATTGCTGTTTCTTTCCACTTTGATTTCTCCTCCAACATACTTCCCATCATGTGATGTAGCATTGGGGTGGTTGTGGGCACTTTTAGTGTCTGGCTAAGGGGAAGCCGAGTTGGGGACACATTTAGTTTGGGTTTAGTGGGATGTTTTTATGTGGTTTTTAGTTACTTCTGTGTGTATTTAAGTTGTTGCTGAATTCCAGGAATACCCCTACTGTCCACTATTTAGGCCTAATTTTGAAAAAATAATTCTATATTCTTTTTCTTAAGGAAGACCCCTAAGTTATATACCTTTCAGACCCTACAAAACATGATATCCCTTGCTTTCTCCTTACTAGATCCTGTCACCAAATTCTGTCAGTTCCATCTAGTGGTATGCTGGCAATCTGGCTCTTGAAAAATACAAAGTCCTCATTTACAGTGTTTGCTAATTTGCATGGCCAATTTCCATTGCTGATTCCAAGCTTCCAATGGCTTAACAATCAGCTCACAAAATTTCTGCATATGTAGCAATTGACCCTTTGCAAGCTCATACAGAATGGCTCCAAAATGCTACTAATTCTCCCTCAGAAATAGTTGTATGAATTGGCCGTTTGTCTTAATTTCTAATTAGCTTTGTTCAGACTTTCATCTCTCTTCAGTCCTATTCTTCCAAGGTCATTGTAACAGCTTCTTACCCTGTTCTCAGACAGCTGGCTGTTTTGAGCTTAGTCTAACTTCTAAAATACCCCCAGCTTTACTTCTTGAAAGGTAAATTTGACCATCAGGCCTTTCCCTTTAGTCCTCCTCTATTTTCCCTGTTATCCACAGGGGAAAACATGGAAATTCCCGAGCTTGTTGACAAGCTCTGAGTCTTGGCCCTTTCCCACCACCTGGCCTCATCTCCTTCCCTAACTCTGGGGCTTTCTGAGGGAACTCAGGGCTTCCCAAACGTGCTAACATCCTCACTTTTCTGTACCTTTGTTCATGTGGTGACTATTTTGGATTTGCTTCTTTTCTTTCTCCACTTTGCAAACTCCTACCCACATATCTATACACTGGTCTGTTTTTCATATTGTGGAAAACTCTCTCTGCACTAAGGCCACCTCAACACTGTTTTCTGTGGTGGCTCTTTGAATTCACTAAAGTTCACTTGAAGACTCAGGATAAAAAGTAGGACAAAAGAATGAAATATCTCCATACCAGGAGTTATGTTTCTTCAAATTCCCTATACACCTGACCAAACATACCAGAAAAAATGTCATCCCACTAACGGAGACCACTCCCTTCATTGCTGGCTCTAAGTGCATTCAGCATTCACTATTTCAGGATCAAAGAAACTGAGCTTGGATATGGGCTCCCCAAGCCAGGACTGTGAAAATATAACCTCAGGTTTTCTGCCCAAATCATCTTTCTTGGATAGTCATTAAAATAATGCTCTCTGCTTGCTGAATTTATAACCTGTATCACGTTGTTACATTCAAAAACCATGCTGTATCTCTTGTACTTTCAGATGCATTTCCTGTGAATGTTCTTCAGCTTCTTAAGATTCTTGGGTCCTCCCGTAGGATTCTTTCCATGTTGTTTATAGCACTCGTGAGGACATATATAACCATCTGCTTATACCTGTCTCCTATGACTAGACCATTCTCCTCAAGAACAGGCACCATGTCTTATTAATCCTGGTATCCTCAATGCCTGACAACATGGGCCTCAGTAGCGTTTGGAAATAATCAAAAGTATGTAGGAATAAACAATGGATGGATGGATATATGAATGAGGGGATGAAATAGGCAAGACAGTGGCCAAGGTAGGAGGGGTAAGTCTTTCCATGGCCGTGCAAGTGGCAATCAGAATACTTCCAAGATGACACCATCAAACTACAACTCTGGAAACAAACAGTGGAAACTCTTGGTTTTGCAGCTGTTAATGTTTACAAGTGTAATGCCTTTATGAAATTGATCCTTATTCTTGATATGATGAACATTAAAAAATATATATAGTGGGGTTAATATGAGAAACTTCAGTGGCATAGAAGCCTGGCTGAATGCGCGTAGTGGATACATGTTGAGTACTTACTGTATACTAAGTGTTTAAGAAAAGAAGATGAACAGGGCCAACTTGGGGAAGAGGTGGTAAACTAAGAGAGGAGCGAAGGAGAAGCAGTGTGCAGAAGAAATGCAGAGGAGTCTATAGTGATGATAAAGAAATACTTTACAATGGGGGATGTAAGAGAAAACAGATGGGCACAGGAATGAGGGAAGGAACAGATATTTAGAACAGTAACGCATCCAGTAAACTAAGTGAAAAAATGATAGGAATTTCTGAAGTGAGTGAGATGGTTGCAGGCACTAGTTTCACAGAATGAAATACAGAACACTTCTTATACACTATAAATACACATAGTATGATTGATGTTTCTAACGTTTATGACAGTGTTCCTCAAACTATGTTCTGTGAGACACTAATGTTCAAGAAAAGTATTCCACATTCCTTATAACCAACCTTTATTCACTTAGATGGTAAAGATTCTGAAATTTTTAAAAAAGCATTTTTCACTTCTTTTTAACCCAACTTTCCCCAAACAAATCTAACCAATGAATACTTCTTCCATGAAGCACCTACCGAAACATTAAAGGATGAGAATTTTCTTCAGGACACAGTTTGATAAATATATGTATCTCCTCTAACTTACTTCAAGGTGGACCCAGAGTGTGACATGGATGGTATAAACCTGGACTGTTTATTTCAAGTGATCTTAATTTTCAGTAATCACAGAGACAATATATTCACAAGCAACTTACTGTTTGAAGCTCAGTTTTCTTCTCTTTGGTGTGGTCGCAGATTCCTGCTCCACCAACTTATGAGGACGAGGGTGAAGAACTCCTTTGCAAATGCACTGGAGAAGTGCAGAACAGCTGAGGAAAGGCAGCATGACCCTATCGCCCTATTAGGAGTCCGGAGAACTGGGATGCCTGGGTTTGTAGACTGATCTTGCCGTTAAGTGTGTGGGTTTACAAATGTTAATGCGAACTTTGAAGATTTCACTTTCATATATGTATACATATTGCATATATACATACTGAGGACTTGGTCTAAAGGAGTCATAAGGTCCTGAGCTGGGTTTATTTGACAATAAGCTGAAAATAAGATAGGACCCAGGAGAAGTGCCCAGTCTAGGGTGAGAAGTAGAAAGAAGTTGGGAGCACTACAAAAGAGGAACAGGAGCTAACGGAGGGGAGAGGAGGGCACCACTGACCAGCTCTTGTGGGTGAAGAACTCCTTTGGTGCTAGGGAGCACAAAACAAGGAGTCAAGGGCCATAGTGTGACATCTCCTTTGCTGTCCCTCCCACATGCCATCCTTGTGTCAACTTGTCCAAATACTAGCTGCCTGTGATGATATCTATACCTTCTGACTTAGGTCATGGGCCAGTGGGCTCTAGATCTGGTGGTACATAGGAAACCCCTTCACTCTTTATAAGGAGAATGGTCTAGAAATGGTCTGCTTATCTCCGTAATACTGAGCTGAGCTCCAGGGCCCATGTGAACCCGGGTGTGGACCTCCTGGTCATTAATGCATGTCAGTGGCCTGCTGGGCACTCTGTATAGGTGCAGGGCCCTTTGACTGGGTCTGCTGTGCCTAGGTGCTGTTTTCCCCATCTTCACAGGGCTCTGAATATGATTCTTCCTTCCATCTCCCTGGAATGACTTGAGTACAGATTTGGCCTTTCCTCTAATTCCTGTATTTTCCTTCTACCAGGGTTTAAGCCAAAAATCTGATTTCTCGGTTTTAATTAGGACATGTTGGCATGCGATTGTGTGGCCCACTCCATGGGAGGAAGACATCTGTTGCGAAATAAATAAAAGGCTTAAAATGTGATTTATTTTTAGGTTCATGAAATATGTTTAAATGACAAAAATACCTGATATAACACTGAGAAGATTTTATTATCCTTCAGGAAAGCAATTATGTGGCCTACCGCCTATACTTTAACCGATGTCTAGAATCACTGCCGCCTTAAAGCCTAGGGGCTCGTCCTTGGTCTCCCCTCCACAGCATCCCCGCACCATTACCCAGGCTCAGACTTCCTTGGCTGGACCAAGTCTTAAATGGCCCGAGCATCCCTCCTGCCAAGCTGATCGGGCTGCAAAGCTAGTCCCAGCCGGCTCTCTCTTCCCAGATTGCCAGCCTTCCGCAAAGAAGGGGTGGGAAAGACCAGTGAAATCACATTATATGCACATTTAACTAAAACAAGTCCAACTCTAGGAGTTCAGAGAGAGAAGCTGGAAGTAATATTATGGATTCTACCCACTGTTTCACAAACTGTTACGCATCTGGGCACGGGCAGGAAAGGGAAGGCGGAAATCTATTTCCCTTGATAAGTCTTAGTTCTCTTGTTTCTCTGTGCTGTGAGCATCTCACAAGGCTGAGTGTGATCACAGTATTAAAGATATGTAACTTTTACTTGCCACATGCTCCTTGAGTGAAACCTCATGATCACACTTGCTGCTCGACCAAAGAACTAGTCATCAGGGTCAAAGCTCGGGAAAGCTGGTTCCTTCAGATCTTCCAGAACAGTGCTGTCCAAGAGAACTCTTTGTGATGGAAACATTCTATAGTCTGTCGGGCCCAGTATGGTGGCAAGTGGCCACATGTGGCTATGGAGTAATTGATGTGTGGCTAGTGTGACAAGAATTTAAACTAGTGAGCATTAATTTAGAGGAAATAGCTTTAGAGGAAATGCTACTGTATTGAAGTATATTAATTTTCTATTTCTGTGTAGTAAATTACCACAAATGTAATCATCTACACATATCCATTTATTAGTCACAGTTCCGTAGATCAGGATTTTGGGCTACCTTAACTGTGGGTCTCAGACTGCAACCAAGGGGCTGGCTAGGCTGGGCTCTTATCTAGAGATTTAGGAAGACACTGTTTCAAGGCTCATTCAGGTTATTGACAGAACTCAAGAAATTCAGAAATTCCTTGCAATTATAGTATCAGGGTCCTTGTTTCCTTGCTGGTTGTTGGCCAGGGGTCACTCTTCGCAGCTGTCAGCCAATCTCTGATCTTTCCACATGGCCTCTTCCATCTGCCAGCCAGCAGTGGCTCATTGAATCCTTCTGGCACTTCGAATCTCTCTGAGTTTTCTTGCTATCGGCCTGAGAAAATGCTCTGCTTTTAAAGGGTGCACTTGATGGGGTCAGGCCCACCCTGATAATCACTGTATTTTAAGGCCAACTGACTAGGGACTTTACACCTGCAAAAGTTCTTCACAGTGGTACTTAGATCAGTGTTTGAGTAAATGGATATAACTCTCAGGAGACCACTTTAAGATTCCACCTACAATAGCTCCCTTCTTAAAATTTCCAATGATAATTTTGATCAGGCTTGATTTTTGTATTTCACACTAACTTAGAGCCCAACTCCCAAGTAAGATATGATCTCACAGTAGACTAATGTCAGTGTTTTGAGTTTTGAATTCTTTTCTGTTCTGAAGAATCACTTTAACAATATAGAAACCTAGGAGTTGGTGGGTGTGGGTTGTAGGTGAGGTGGAGTAGGAGAATGTAAGCCTAAACCTACTGACTTTAATTTTTAACACTCTACTTAGGATTAACTAACATATAGACAAAATGGCTGACTGAATTGTTGAGAAGGATGGAGAGGCACAGACAGGGGTTGAGAGGGAGTAGTCTGGTGGGAGGGCTTCCTGGCTACCAAAGTTCAATTTAATTAACCTATCTCAAAGTTGTCTACCATTTTGGTATTTGGGCCATAGGTTACCACTCCAAGATTTAGCATATTTTGAGAGCTATTAAGGTCAACAAAACAGTATAATTGGTTTAAAAAAAAAAAGATCCCTCAAATCCCTTCAAAGTGATATCAGTCTGTGTTAATGGAATCATTATGTTCTAAACCAGCAAAAAAATTATTTCCAGTGACTTGGCACTGTTCTTGCCTGAACATAGTTCGACTGCTTTTAGTTTGGGAGGCCACATGTTGAAAAAGAGACAAATTAGAAAAAATTCAGAGAATGGCAACCAGCATGATAAAATGTCTAGTTAAAGGTTCATGGCATGGCTCAGGGGATTGGTAATGGGATATAAATCCTCTCTCTCGTCAGCACTTCATTTTTAGTAGTGCCTATCTAATGGCTGTCGTCACTGTTTAGATTCAGAGACCAGCCTGGGAGGAACTGATGGGGTATGGTTCAGAATGTAGTTCATTTTCCAAGTACAATCACCATCAGAGTCTTTTTCACCTTTCTGGTGAGGAAATGAAGATGTGATTTAGCACCATGTCTAAATCAGATACCTTCACCTAAACCAGTTAGTTCCAAGATTGGCTGGGCCTGTGCTAATTACTCTGAGTTTTGACTTCGAATTAAGAGTGAGAGACTTTTTCTCAAGTTTAAATAAATGTCCACAGTAGTTGAAATATTTCCAAGAAGTTTGCAAACTGCTTCAAGTTTAAGTTAAAAAAAAAAGAATGCTATTTATTTAACTACAATGGGAAATAAAACAATCTAAACTACAATGCTCATATTGATGAAATCTGTGTGTTCTCTACTTATAGGAAGAGCTCCACAGGAAGCCGAATCATGATCAGAAGGTCGCTTTGTGTGAGCAGTGCTCTTCAGATTATTCTAGAGAAGCTGGATGTGTCCATCTACAATTTTTTTTGTTTTGGTATCATTAATCTACAATTACATATGCAATATTATGGTTATTAAACTACCCCCTTCATCAGGTCCCCTCCACCAACCCCATTAGTCACTGTACATCAGCATGAGATGCTATAGAATCACTACTTGTCTTCTCTGAGTTGTACAGCCCTCCCCGTGTCCCCCAACATTATGTCTGCTAATCGTAATGCCCCTTTTTCCCCCTTATCCCTCCCTTCCCACCCATCCTCCCCAGTCCCTTTCCCTTTGGTAACTATTAGTCCGTTCTTGGGTTCTGTGAGTCTGCTGCTGTTTTGTTCCTTCAGTTTTTTTCTTTGCTCTTATGCTCCACATATGAATTAAATCATTTGATACTTGTCTTTTTCAGGTTGGCTTATTTCACTGAGCATAATACCCTCTAGCTCCATCCATGTTGTTGCAAATGGTAGGATTTGTTTTCTTCTTATGGCTGAATAATATTCCATTGTGTATATGTACCACCTCTTCTTTATTCATCTACTGATGGACACTTAGGTTGCTTCCTTTTCTTGGCTATTGTAAATAGTGCTGTGATAAACATAGGGGTGCATATGTCTTTTTCAAACTGGGCTGCTGTATTCTTAGGGTAAATTCCTAGGAGTGGGATTCCTGGGTCATATGGTATTTCTATTTTGAGTTTTTGAGGAACCTCCATACTGCTTTCCACAATGGTTGAACTAATTTGCATTCCCACCAGCAATGTACGAGGGTTCCCTTTTCTCCACATCCTCGCCAACATTTGCTGTTGTTTGTGTTTTGGATGTTGGCCATCCTCACTGGTGTGAGGTGATATCTCACTGTGGTTTTAGTCTGCATTTCTCTGATGATTAGCGATGTGGAGCATCTTTCCTTCTACAATTTTTGATCAAGTCTAGATGGCTGGCTAGATTGCTTGGTGGGATAAGGACCAAGATTCATAAGACCTTTGTTTAATTTATTTTATTATTATTATTTTTTAATTGAAATATTGATATACAATCTTATATTGGTTTGAAATGTACAACACAGTGGTTCAACAGTTATATTAAATCTTCACCCCCACTAATACAGTTACTATCTGTTACCATAGGAAGATGTTCCAGAATCAGTGGCTATATTCTCCATGCTGTACTACTATCCCCATGACCAACTTATACTATGATTGGGAATTTTTGTGTCCCTTTTTGTCCCCCTCACCATCTCCACCCATCCACCCCAACCTCTCCCGCATGGTAACCACTAGTCACTTCTCTGTCTATGAGTCTTCAGCATCTATAGAGATGATCATGTGTTTTTTTATCCTTTCTTTTTTGGTTAATGTGGTATATGATATTGAATATATTATACCATCTTTGCATCCCTGGAATAAATCCCACTTGGTGGTGATGGATAATCATTCTGATGTATTTTTGAATTCTATATGTCGAGGACTTTTGCATCTATGTTCATCAGGGAATGAGACTTCTGCTTTAGACCTGTATATGTTATTAACACATTGGGTGATGCTTGACAAATATGTAATATAGGAAACTAGTAATAATTGATCTCTAAGATCATTAAAACTATGAAATTCTTTGATTTTATATATATTCTCTATAGGCAGCTAAATAGATATTAGATAATTAAGTGTCTTGGTTCTTTTCACTAAAGACCTTAAGGCTTTTAAAAAAATCAGTCAATTTCATAAACATTTGTTGACAACTTCCTATGTACAAATTATTTTTAGGCATGGAATTAGACATGGTACCTTCCCACAAGGAATATATACGGCTAATTAAAATATGAATATTATCATTATGTATCAATGTAAATAATACAAGTGATATCATGAATATCATAGTATAATATGAATTATGATTGGTGACAAAATAAGACAAAATTAAATAAAGCCAGCAAAAGATGTACAGGTACCTGTGGGATAGGATATGGAGTAGGGAAAAATATATTTAATTTAGGAAGATTACAGAACAATTCTTAAAGTACAATATTTGAACTGGATTTTTAAGGATGGGTGTTTTCGGCAAACTTTGAGAACCACTCATCTGTGGTCAAAGTTGGAATTGCTGTAATGGTGTAAAATTCAGCTTGCCTGGTAGGAGACGAGGATGTAGGATGTAGTGTTGGTTCCTTTTTGCCGTAGTGGTGCAGGATCAGGAAATTAGGATAATTGCCTTAGACCTGCACATTTAATTCCTATGTATGGATTCTCAAATGACACTTTGGCATCAGGGCCTCAGCGGCATGGACCAACTTCTGTCGTAGTGTATTAGGGCTGCCATGACACAGTTCCACAGACTGGGTGGCTTAAACAACAGAAATTTATTTTCTCACAGTTTGGGAGATTGGAAATCCAAGATCAAGGTGCCAGCAGGGCTGGTTTCCCCTGAGGCCCTTCTCCTTGTCTTGTAGAGGACCAGCTCTCTGCGTCTTCCCATGGCCAAGTCTCTGTGCACGTGCATCCCTCTCTCTCTTTCCTTATTAGGACACGAGTTGTACTGGATCTGGGCCCTGCACCTACGACCTCATTAAATCTTAATTACTTCCTAAAGGCCCTATCTCCAAACAGTCACACTGGTGGCTAGGGTTGCAACATATGAACTGGACAGGCACAAACTAGTTTATAACAACTTCTAAGGCTCTGAGAGGGGCCCTCCCTTTGAGTTCATATGATCATATGTTTTTGTGATAACATTCTTCGTATTTGTCTTTAACAGTGCCCTTCCCCCAAAACGGGATAGGCTTCAGGCCCCATAAACCCTGGGGTCCGCCTTCTGCCCGGCAGCGAGATATTAATAAGGCCCACTGCTCAGCAGGATATGTAATCCTGGGGAGGGGTGCTGTTTCGGGGAAGCGGGCAAGTGAGTTTCCTCCACTGTCTCACATGGAAGACACAGGGGTTGATGTGAATCCCAAGTTCTGATGGAGCTATGAATGCCTTTAGATTGGAGAATCCATACATAGGAATTCAATGTGCAGGTCTAAGGCAATCATCCTATTTCCTGATCCTGCGCTACTAGTGCAAAAAGGAACCAACACTAATGGAAATCCAAAGGATCAAAACATAGCAGAGCACTGAGGCCATTTAGGGCATAAATGAGTATGTTGTTAAATATGGGAGAAAATGTGATCAGAGTTGGTGGAGATGAAGTGGAGAATGATTCTGACATAACATAAATATAATTTAGATTTAGGAAAATATTTCTTGGCCTCAGAGTCAGGATAAAGCAGCTAATGTTCATAAGAATGGAGACCTTCAGGGTCAGGGGCGTGTGTCTTTCTCCCTCTGAGATCCTTTACCCTTCTTCCTGTGTCTCTGGTTCTCTTCAGAATCACTTGGGGGAGGTTGTGAAAAACGAGGATTCCTACGCTTACTCCCAGAATGAATGAGTCAGAATCTTTGGTGGGTGGGCCCCGGAAATCTTCATTTTCAAAGTTTAGCTTTTTATTCTTTTTACTCTCTAGTGTTTGGGATTTACTGCCCTACATCCACAGCAAAATAGGGTACTGTCTTAATTTCAGTAATGCTACCATTAATGCCTATTAATTATAACAAGATTTGCTATTTTTGGAATACTTTCTGTGACCTATGTACATTCTAAGCAACATACTGATTTTCATGATAAATCTTTATGGTGATAATATGCTCATCTTGCAAATGACAAACCAAGGCTCAGAAAAGTTAAAATTTTCAAGGCCACATAAGTGGCATTACTCAAAAAATGAAGGGGAAGAAGTAGAGAGAAGGAAAATTGGATAAAACATTAATTTGCAAACATTTCTATTATGTAGAAAACATCATTAGAGTTACACACTGCCTTAAAATTGTGTGGAGGTTATAATAAATATTAACTCCTGAGACTGTCTTCTTGGGCATCACTGAGCTACACTGTTAAACTGATACTCTGATGAAATGCAATGCCAGGAAATTCCAGGCACTTGTGGCAGAAGAAATAGATTTCATGCACTTTTCTTGCCAGTGCTAACATCCCTCGATGACACTTAAGAGGCTATGGAGACTTGTTTGGTTGGCTAATGTTCGTATTTTGGTTTGATAAGAAATTCAGGCAGCTTCAGGGATAAGGTATATAGTTTGGAAAAAATGAACAAAAGCCTATTGTGTGATAATCTATTTTATTTCAAAAGGATATGGATCAATAAATATGATGTTTTAGTTTGGGAAAGCAAAGTGAAAAAAACTCATGGTCAAAACACTAATTAGGAATATTGTAATATTCCATCCCTTAGTCCTCCACAGTTCTACTTAACAGAAATTTCCAATCAATGTACTAAAAAAAAAAAAAAAAATTTCTTGAGGCAACTTGTGCAGTTACCATGTAAGCCTATCATGCAAACAAGCTGTGTATTCCTTCAACAAATTTACATTTCAAATGTACAAAAAGAAATAAAATATCCGTGTTTATTATATTTAGACTGACTACATACCAGTTATAAGAGATGATGAAAGAGTCCCAGTCAATGTAACTCATTTTAACCGATATAGTTCTCCCTAAGAGGTCAGTTATTTTTCAGATGTTTTATCCTTCAGATAAGAATAATTACTTTTTAGAATATTTATTTCAATATAGGTTTCTGATTCTTAAATGTTTTTATAGTCTAAAATGTTTTGAAATACATTGAAAAATAAAAATAAATAGAATTCCCTTGTCATCCCCCACCAGTGTTCAGGCTTCATCAAATAAGTTAGACACTACTTGTACCCTGACATTTTTTTTCCTCCCAGGATTAAAAATTAGTGGCTATCTGATGCATATCTTTTCTCTTTCCTAGGTTTATACTTTATATGCATATATACACTTGATACCCTAAATCAGAATATTATTAAGTGTGTTTATCTAGAATCAGTTTCATTTACTAAACATACTCTATGGACATTTTCATAGGCCACTTGATTCATTTTTCTATGTTACTTTTTAGCTTTTTAATGGCTGTGTATAGTTACTATTGAATTATTCCCCTATTTTTAAAACTTTTCCCCTATTTAATTTTTTTCTCTTTTTGCTATTTTAAACAAATTTTTAATCAATAGCCTTGAAAGGTATGCACATTTTGAATTTGAGTAGATATTACCAAATTACTTTCCACAAAATGTGGATATTGTCCCTGAAATGTGTACTTGAATTTTCATATTTATATTTTTGTCTAGTTTCCCCACGTTTGCTGACACTGGCTTTTAGCAATCTTTTAAATCACTGACAATCTGCTGAGAGCAATTTATATTTTGTCTTACTTTGCAATAAAGAACTGAATGATTCTAAATGTTTTTGTATATTTAAATGTTTTACTGGCATATTTGTAAAGGAGACATGCATTCTAGAGTTAAGAATAAGAAAAATAAATACTTAGGACTAAATATCATTTAAAATAACTGCTAGTCACATCTTTAATCTCAGATTCCAAACACCTTTTATTTGCCAGGATGGGTAATTAACTCAAAATGTTGCAAACATTAGCCTCAAGTTTTGCAACTTCTGTAAGTAAATTATATTAAGATAAGTAATTCTGCTTGCTTCAGAAATTCAAACTGTTTAGTTTGTACCATGTGTCTGTGCCTTGTTATTGGGACCAATCTTCAACTTTCTTGCCCCATATTACAAATTACATTTTTTATTTCGAAATCTATATAAAACACTAAAGATTATGATTTTGGAAAGTTTCTGACTAGTGCTAATTCATTTGAGCTTTTTTTACTGTGTTCTCATAAATTAAAACAATTTTTTTCTTCTTCAAAATAAATTACTGGATGTTGGTGGATAAGAAACTGAAATGAATCTCAATCAAACCAGTGAATACCTCTGCAGGCTTAGTCATAAAACCCAGCACGGAAATAATACTTGTCTCACAGTCAGGTCAGAAATGATAACTGAAACCATGGAATCCTTAAGATAAGCTACCTGTGTAATCAGGGGAAATAGCTGAAAGCCTAATAGAAGGCTTTGTGTTAGAGGACAGTGATTGAAGTTCAAAAGGCTTAGCAGAGGTCAAGTTGGCAATGTCAGGTATTTCCCCAAGTTTACTTCATTCAATTAAGTTGAAACAATCTGCTCCTGTGAAAGAATTGGTGGCTTTCCTTGCTCGGGGGGCCCAGGCAAGGGATGCTCAGTTTCCTCTGTACCAGAAGCTGTGCCTGGGATAATTTTTAAAAAGACATTGAGCTCTCTGTGGGGAACTCATGGGCAATACAATGTCTATAAATCTAGTAAATTTACCTGATACATTTGAAAGGGATTGAAGATTCAGTTATGTATCTGTATGTATTAGCCAACTATCAGCACCTAATTATTTTTAAACTATGGTCGTTTCTTGAAGGGATGACCATTCCTGTATCTGTCACATTAATTGAGCTGGCTTTCTTCCTTTAGTCTAAACTACCGCTGACTGCCTTGACTCCTTACCCAGCTAAGGGACAAAATGTCCTGGATCGAGGGCTTTCTTAGGAGTGCTTGTATTTTTGGCTCAAGGCTGCTTGATCTAAGCAGGTTTTGTGTAGGGAAGTGCCCAAATTTGCTTATTTAAAAATTAAGTTTCACACACAGGATTTTGTCTTTTTTCTTGGTATGTCAATTCCTCCCGCCCCCTTTTTGAAATATACTACCTAATTTCTTGTTGGAGTAATTATTTTACAAACATGAGTGAACTGTGTGGGGGAATAGAAATGGGACATACCTTGACTGCAGCAAATGATCAGATTACATAGATAAATTGATATATGAGAGTTTCCGGAATAGTGGGTAATTATGGCACATACCTCCAGGAAATCACACACACGCCACACCCCATTAACCTCCTGCATGTGTATGTGACTATATAGATTTTAATTATAAGAAAGATTTAGGAGATAACACCCATCTTTAAGTTGAAGAGCACCAAATGTCATTATCAATGTGTTTACTACAGTTGACAAAAGATTTCTAAAAGCCCATAATCCCAATAATTTTTCATTAGTTAGATGTGGTGGAAAACAAATGTGGACAAAAGTGATTTCATCCAGTAGTTCCTAACCCTGGCTAGTTGTTAGGTCTACCACTCAGCCTTCCGGAGTCAGAATCTACCAAACTGGGCTACAGCAATCTGTAGTTTAACAGGTCTCCAGATGATTCTGATAGCCAAGTTTGTGAAGCCTAAAAAAAAAAAATCAGTCTAGGATAAGTCATTTTGCTCTAATCATTTTGATGTTGAAGGAATTGTACAATTTACTGAAGAACTGATAATGTATGGTTTGGGTAATGCATCCAAACATTATAGTTATAAATTGCCTCATTGGAGCTTCCCAAGTATCCCCTGACTTAGATATCATGAGTTCCACTTTACAGATGAGGAAACATACTGTTGAAATAATACCATAAAGTTAATAACTAGGAAAACCATAATTCAGTCCTAAGCCTTCTAGCTATATGTCCATGGCTTTTAGCACATTGACTTCTAGGAGTCTTGAGGCAAAAATCATTAAAGCCCTGTCTTGCCAATGGGTTTCAGACCCAGGCAAGGTCGCTATGGATTCAATGTGATCAAAGAAATTGATAGCAAAACGTTCTTGGGGCAAAAGGGTTATACCCAGCTTTATTTCCAGGTGGCAGGTCAGTCACTAAAATCCTGTTCACTCAGAGCGAGTCTGCAAGCAGCAAGCCAGTCTCTGCCTCTGGGCCTCCCTGTCTGCACAGCCGTCCTCTGGGCCCCTCTGCCTGCACAGCCGTCCCACACAACTGTCCTCTGGGCCTCTGTCCTCGGTGCTGCCACCACTCCAGCCTCTGCTCTCCTGCAGCCTTGCAGCCCTGCCACCGTGTCAGGCCCAGAGCACTGGGTGGAGCTCTTTATGTAGAGTCAACAGCCATGTATTGCCCACAGGTGTGCAGTGAGCTAGTCAACCAGGGCCAGGTGAGAATCCTGGCCACAGAAACTCTCATTTTATCCACACTCCACCCCTCCACGATTCTCTCCTCTCCATCTATGTGTCCTTAGTCCTCTACAATGGTCCCTGTGCAAGGAAGCTTGAACATTGTTCTCCAGCCTCTCTGACAAAAAGTCTTGCAGACACACAGGCCAGATTCGTAGTCTGTCTCTGACCTCTGCCTGTTTAGTCTTAATGGCTTGAACTGCTGCACTGGTTTCAGTTGTTGCCGTAACTCCAGTAAGATCCTATTTGGCTTCCTGTCTAATTTCTTTCCATCTACTCCTGCCCGTATCAAATCAACCCACATCTGGGTCCTCATAACCCTCCCGGGGCCCCTCAAATTCCTCCTGTGAGTAATAGGTTTTATTTCTTTCTGGGTTCTCGTTGCTTCAGCTACTGTACATGTCATCTCGCATTTTGTAATCGCTGCCTCAAGGCGGGCTGCACTGTCAGGGAAGGAGCTTTCCCATCTCTGATCCGGAAAGAACAATTCCATCCACCCCTAAGCCCCACAGCCACTGGCTCAGCCTGAGTATAGGGGCGGACCATGGAGTGCTCCATGACCTGGGGAGGGCGCTGCTCCTCTCCTGGGGAACGTTCAGCTGCTGGGTCTTTATTTTCTTTACAACCACTGGGTGTGCTTTTAATACAGGAGGCGCCAGTGCCTCCGGCATCACCCCTTCATCCTTCCCCAGCTCCTTCATTTCTGGGGCTGATGACACCTTTCTCTCCTCTCCCCCGAGTGCCTCCTCTGCTACAACCTTTACCTTTTCTACTGTACCTCGCAGCAATGCTAGCTCAGTCTTCAGAAGGTCTCTTACCTTCACCTCAATGCTTCGCAGCTGATGTTCTCGTGCCACCTCCGCCTGTGCTTCCCTCAGGAGTTTGTCTTTTTCCTTGATGGCCCCTTCCTCCTTCAGCACACCTGGAAGCACTGCCATCTCGTCTCCAATGGCACCTTGCTGCTGGCATTCTCATGCTGCCTCCTCTCGCATCAAAGCCATCTCCGTCCTCAGGGAATCCACAGAAGTTTGCAGCTCGCGTTCTCATGCCGCCATTTCTTGGGTCTCCTCTGTAGACTTTTTTAATACTGTAAGAAGCAGCCAACCCGCAGTCCCTGCTGCCTCACGGGCACTCTGCTTCTCAAAGGATCTGCTTACTATACCAAGGGCCACCCCTACAGCCTCAGGTATCACCTCCACTTGCCTCCAGTCCTGGGTAGGGCCCAGTCTTTTAGGAGGCAAGCCACCTCCCACCACATGCCCATTGGGGGACAATCCACTGTCTCCCCATTCACAGGGGCAGCCCGCTGAATCACCCCTTCCTTAAGGGCAGCCTGCCTTTTTTTCCTTGGTCAACAATGAATCCTGCTGATTACGCCAACTGTCTTGCCAATGGGTTTCAGCCCCAGGCAATGTTGCTACGGACACAATGTGACCAAAGAAATTCACAGCAAAACGTTCTTGGGGCAAAAGGGTTATACCCAGCTTTATTTCCATGTGGCAGGTCAGTTACTAAAATCCCGTTCACTCAGAGCGAGTCTGCATGCAGCAAGCCGGTCTCTGCCTGTGGGCCCCTCTGTCCGCACAGCTGTCCTCTGGGCCTTTCTGTATAGTTGTCCCGCACAGCCATCCTCTGGGCCTCTCTGCACAGTCGTCCCACACAGCTGTCCTCTGGGCCTCTGTCCTCGGCACTGCCACCACTCCAACCTCTGCTCTGCTCTCCTACAGCCTTGCAGCCGTGCCACCGTGTCATGCCCAGAGCGCTGGGTGGAGCTCTTTATACAGAGTCAACAGCCATGTATTGCCCACAGGTGTGCAGTGAGCTAGTCAGCCAGGGCCAGGTGGAAATCCCGGCCGCAGGAACTCTCATTTTACCCACAAGCCCTTTAGTGGGATCTCTAGACTACATCTAGCATTTTGTTTTTCTGGCATCCTAAAATAACTTTTGAGGTCAGTGTTATTTCAGTTTAGAACACATTTATTGTGTGGTTATGTGCCTAACTTTGTTTTGTGTTAGACCTCAGAGGGATGGACTTTACCTTCAAGGAGTCTTGTTAGGGAGATCAGATTTACTTGGGCTAAGAGTAGAAAACAACAGGTTAAAATGACAAAGTATACAATGTGGACTTTCGGTGCTATAACAGTTCAGATAAAATTATTTGGGGCTAAAATTTTTAGGGAAGACTCCAGGAGAAGCAGCATTTCATCTGGGCATTGAATAGTAGGATTTGGGAAGTTTAGGAGAAGACATTACAGATATGGGAACAACATGAACAAAGGAGTGAGTGCCTGGGTAGGTGTGTGAGTGTGCATGTATGTGTGTGTCCGTGTATTTTGTCATACTCAGTGCTCAAGAGAGGACTGGTTCCGCTGGAGAGCAATGAGAGAGAGGGAACAGGATGTAGACACGGGGCCATGCCCCATGCTTCAAGGTACCAGACTCCACAGGATACTTAGATTGTCAAGCTGAAGGTGCCTTTGGAATCCCTGCTCTCTTCTTCCACGTGTTATTTATTACACTCTCATGCCTGTGCTCCCATGCCTCAGAAAAATACGTTAGCCTAATGCTCCAAAAGCCCCTGTCATTGTCCAGACTCAAATTAAGCACAGTGAATATGACCATCGCTGAGAGACACATATGGGATTTGGGATGTCAAAAGACACAAAAGCCCCAGCATAATAGACAGAGAATCAGCAGGTTCCTGGGATATGACTAATTTTTCTCTGGCTGTTTAGTAACAGGTGGTATTTATCTAAGCAGACTGCCCTGGGCAGCTGGTTGATGGGTCCTTCCAGCTGGACATCTTCTCCCTATTTAGTCCAACCACACCTGCTTCAGACAGCAAACAAGAGCCTTTCTCATCTCCAGTATCTGTGTATGGGGGGCTGGGGGTATAGATGAGCCATTCAGCTTCCAGCTGTAGTGTTTCATGATGTCCGAGGATCCCATCTGGCCTCTAACAGAAAAAAAAAAGAGGTTTTAGGTTTAGAGGTGGGCTTTTTTTCTTTCTTTCAGGGAGTGGTTTTGTCCTGTTAGGTTGCTTTCTTTTAAGAAAGAGATTTCATCATCGACTGCTATCATGTGATCAGATTTATCTCCCATTAAAACTTCCTTTCCTTGAAGCGTGCACTGACATGAGGGTGCCTGTCTCTTCAAGCCTTTATTGTAATGCATTAGGAATAGTAGAATAGTCTCATGAAAGATTAATCACTTCCTGTAAGCATCTGTACCTGCAGACAAGCAATTACTGAAATATGTCCAAAAGAAAACAAGGAAGGATGTTAAAATGTATCGGCCAGGTATTTTTTGGCAGTGTGACTAAAAAACTTGTTTGGGTGCCAGCTTTTTTGGAGTCAGAAAGGACTTCTGTGCTGAGTTAATGGATCACAGTTTGTTTTGAACATGAGTAGCAATGTTTTCTTCGTAATGACAGCCAAAACTTTGATGCTGCGCAGATATTTCTCTTGAGGCCGTACAAGTGTTTGCATTCTTGTTTCCCTGTCTAAACTGAATGATAAATCAATCTTTTGGACTAAATTCAGTCCTGGGGATTTAGAGAACCTGGTATGACCAGTGCTGGGTCTGCCAGATAGTAGGTGTTCATTTAATATTGATGACTGACAATCTCTATTTTATAGTTGTCAAGGGATTTACCACAAAAGAGAGGTTTTGGGAGATAGCATAGCCACAATCATGAAAATCCCACTAATCAGTAAAGTACGGGGTTCACCACCACCTTGACTCCAAACTTTCTATTTACTAACTATGTTCCAGGATTTATACTAGAGGCTGGAGAGTAAAAAACAAAAAACAAAAAACACACACTTCTTGCTTTTAAGAAGCTGAGAATTCCTGGTGAGGGAAATACTGATATAACAATATATCAACAACAAAGGCAACATTCATTGAGCACTTACTGCATTGTAGACACTTAAGCCCTTTGTATATATTAATTCATTTCATCCAAAATGTTTATTAATATTATCCTGGTTTTTCAGTTGTGTAAACTGAGGCAGAGTTAGACATCTTTCTGTAATTTACCTCAAGCTAGTAAGTGATGGAAATGGGGTATGAATGAAAATGCAAAACCAAACATAGAATTTGTGGAGTGCTCTGATGGGGTCAGTTCAGGGCGTGGAGAGGAGGCTCCCTCAACTCAGTATAATGGGGCCTTGGAAGAGTTGCAGGAGCAGGTGATGTCTGAGCTTTTTTTCTCCTTACCTCCACTTCTAGCCCTGGGAGGTGGGACATCTGTTTCCCTTCAGATCTGACCCCAGTTCTTCCCATGTCCTTCACCACCAGCAGGGAACACTGTACTCTACTTTGCAGCGTCCGTCCACTGCTGCCTCAACAAGCCATTCAACCTCCAGCAGCTGTACTCATGTCCTTTATGATTGTCAGCCTGCTTTAGTGGCAAGACTGTGGGCTCTGGATTCAGACACACTTAAATTTGAATCTTGTCTCTTCCAATTGTAAGCTGTGCAATACTGGGCAAGTAATTAACCTCATAGGATTAATTATATTCATCTCTTTGGTCTGTTTAAAGAATGAATTGAGACAATATATGTAAACTATCATGTAGAGGGTGCTTAATTAATACTAGTTTTATTTCTCTTGTAAAACTATGCCTTTTTTTGCCTGTTTCTCCCAGAACCTAGCATATTTACCCACAAATAATAAATGATTCCTAATTTGATTTTATGGTGAGTAGAAATAATTTATGCCAGTGTTGTATTATTAAGTTACCATACACACAGTATCTTCCTGGAATACTTCCTCTCCCCTTTCCTTTTCCCCACGCACATGTATCTTTCCTGCTTAGTTTAGTCTTACTTGTCTTTCATGCCTTGGCTTAGATGTCATCCTCTTCAAAAAGGTTTCCCTGCCTGAGTGAGGCTCCCTTTCTCTCTCTTTCTGTAGCACTGTGGGCTATAGAAGGTATAGATGCCAGGAAAGTTCATTATTTTTTTTTTATTGAAGTGGATTCCACACAATGTAAATTAATCATTAAAAATGTACAGTTTGGTGGCATTTAGTACATACACAATGTTGTGCAACCACCACCTCCATCTGGCTCTAAAAAATTTCATCAGCTCAAAATAAAACCTTGCACTCATGAAGCAGTCAACCCCTATTCACCCTCCCACCAGCCTTTGGCAACCACCAACCTGCTTTCTGTTTTTATGGGTTTACCTACTGTGGGTATTTTATACAAATGGAATCATATAATATGTGACCTTTTTTGTCTCGCTTCTTTCACTTAGCATAATGCTTCCAAGGTTATAGTTTGTATCGGTACTTCACTTTTTTATGGCTGAGTATTATTTCATTGTAGGTCTATAACACATTTTGTTTATTCATTCATCCTCTGTGGACATTTAGGTTATTTTACCTTTTGGTTACTGTGCATGGTGCTGTTATGAACATTTGTGTACAAGTATTTGTGTATTTGTTTTCAACTCTTTTGGGCATATTCTTGGGAGTGGAATTGCTGTGTTGTCTGGTGATTCTATGTTTAATTTTTTGAGCAATGACCAGCTTTATTATTTTCTAATTTAAAAATATAGTCCAAATCAAACCTAAAGAAACACCTGGGATCTGGATTTAACTATACTTAGAAAAATCCCAGTGCCAGCTGGTTTTGAAGACTTTCGTTCAAGGAAAAGATACCAAAGATGTTACATATAAATCTATCTTGTAAAAATAATTGTACATGTGTGAAAGAAAAACAATGTCCAACAATCTGACCATGAGATGTTCAAATGGGGAAAAGAAGAGTAACCAGTCTTAACCCAACTCCCCAGAGTCCTCCCAAATCCCCTGGTTAAGCCCCTGAAATCTAGGCTCTCTGAGATTTTGCTGTTTATCTAGACTCTTCAGATTCCATTTTGAAGAGCATCAGCCTGTACCCAGTAACTTTAGCACTAGGAGCCGTCCACGGAGCGGGGAGAACTCAGATCCTGATTTACTGGGCAGATGCGGCGAGGAAGACACCATGCTGGGCGCTGAGGCCAGTGCACTTTGGGGAGGAATTAGACTGATTTGGTTGTATATCAGTTCCTTCACTGGAGGAACTGATCATTTAAATGAAATTATGATGTTTAAACATAAAAAGATTATGAGGAAATGCATGACTATGCTGCATGGGTGCTACAGAAGGGGAGAGCTGTAGGAAAAAGCAAACGCCTGCCATGCAGATTAACAGAAAAGTTAAGAGAAAAGTTCTGTTAAAAGTTTCAACAGAAAAAGAGGGAATTGAACTGTTTTTAAAGATATGTACATGGGCTTTGTGTCTAGAGAGGATAAGATGAGTGTTATCCTCAGGTAAGAAATGGTCTGAGGCTGTTGGGTCTGTTTCTGAGCAGGCTTATCAGCAACACTGAAAAGAAAACGCGCCGCAGGTCATTGCCATCCCACAGCACAGCAGAAGAGATGGCACATCTGAGGTGGTGAGTGAGTTTCCCTAAATGAACAAAGAACTGAAATCTGGGTTGGAAATTTTGGCTTATTCAATTCTGATGAGAGGGGTTTACGGCTAAGGAACCCCAGGTGAAGGAACTGAGTTTCTTTGGAAATTGAATGTCTCATATGTTAAACCTAGGTGTAGAAGAGGCTCTGATAATGGTCTTAAAACTTCTAAAATTTTCTTGTATAAGTAGTAAGAGTGATTATAAAGGCTACTAGGTGTTCTTCATTTCTGTGAAGTCAGGGGTATGAGTCTCCCTTTGATAAGCTGTCTGACAGCAAAATCAGTAGACACTTTTGTTCCATTATTTGTCCACTTTCAGCTCATGCTTGTTAAGTACTCAGTTTGTTTTTCTTGGAAAGGCAACTTGGAGAAATAAAACTGTACAAGTTGTGGACTGGAAATAACAATGTATATCTGTTGAGAAAGGAATGATGTTTTCTTCCAAAGTCTCTGACTTCCACCTAGATGAGGAACATTACATCTGGGGCTTTCAAGTCATGATTTCTGTCATTGAAAAGGTTTTATTTTTTCCATTTGGGTACTGTGTTTATTGAACACTTCTATTTTCATTTATGACTTTTCCAATCTCCATGTAAGTTAAGAAAGTGTCTTAAGCAAGCTCTTGCTGTAACAGTGGGATTGTCTATTTCTAGAGAAATAGGGTAATAGAGACACAAGAAGCTTCCTTTTATCCTAGAATCACATCACCATGCAGCTAGTTTAAAAGTATCCATTGTTGATAACTATATTTAAGCTTTGTGGTTCCCCAGGAACATTTCTATGATCTGCCTGGATAATATCTGGATTCAGATCAGAGGTACTTTACAGCATTATGTTTTACAGGAGCCTTGACATTAATCTCTTACTTACCTTCCTTGGCAACGTAAAAACAGTGCACAGGCAAAGAAGGGAGCAATAGTCCAAGGAGCATGTGGGGTTGGGAGACTCCTGTGAGGGGGCGGGGATGGCTTGCTGCAGTCACAGCTGCCCTCCATGATTGCGATGGCCTTCCCCACTGCAGTTTCATTTGGGAATGCTAAAAGTGCCAGCACTGGACTCCAGAGTCCTAAGGCTTATTGAGGGCTCACCTTACTTCTGTGTAACCTGGGTTCAGTTATTCAATCCTTCTAAACTACAGTTGTCAGATCTGCAAAATGGGGATAAAAGTATACTGACTTCTTAGGGTTTTCATGAGGATTAAATGAAATAATGTAAATGGTGCATGGAGCACAGTGCCTGGCACATGGTATAATCTTTGTTGGAGTTCTAATATCATGTATGGCCAGCTAATAAGTCTTGCATACTTTTTCTGTTATAGTCCTGTTTAAATGGGAAGTTTTATTTTGCCAGTCTTTTCCCTACTTTTAGAAAACATTCATTATTTCAGAGTCTGGAGAGATTTATACTTCAAAAATTGTTTATTTAGAGCTTTGGGAGTTTATAATACAGCCTAAGAATGTAATAAAATTGTGTTTATTGGCCAAATTAATATTTGAAGGAATAGAAAGGCTTTCTCTGGCAATGGGATAAAAAATTTTTTCTTTTCTTTACTTTCCAGTTTTATTGAGATATATTTGACATATGGCACTGTATTAATTTAACATGTATAGCCTGGGTAAAATTTTCAGTTATTTACTGATAGAGATTAAAAACCTATCTAAGTATTATCTGGATGGTTCTGAGTTGCCCCCAACTTGTCCTTCACTCATTCATTTATTTATTCACTAACATATTCCATTAAGATCTACTTAAAGGGCTTAGTGTTATAATAAATACTCAGTATTTCAAACCCGTGATTCAACAATTACTGTAAAATAAAATTTAATAATTAAGAGACAAAATCTAGAAATGGATTGAGACTTCTTAGCTGCCAAATGATCTTCCACAACACAATATTGAGAAATTCAGAGGAATAAACTAGGAGTGTACGGATTTCTTTTTCCTTAAAATACATTTGATTCAATAATTAAGGGAATGCAACTAATAAGGAGAAAAACTCAGTAGTTGCAGTACTTATATCAGACAAAATAGACTTAAAAACAAAGAAAGTCACAAGAGACAAAGAAGGACATTACATAATGAAAAAAGGGTCAATCCAACAAGAAGATATCACCATTATAAATATCTATGCGCCCAACACAGGAGCACCTACATATGTGAAACAAATACTAACAGAATTAAAGGGGGAAATAGAATGCAGTGCATTCATTCTAGGAGACTTCAACACACCACTCACTCCAAAGGACGGATCAATCAGACAGAAAATAAGTAAGGAGACAGAGGCACTGAACAATACATTAGAACAGATGGACCTAACAGACATCTATAGAACCCTACACCCAAAAGCAGCAGAATGCACATTCTTCTCAAGTGCACATGGAACATTTTCAAGAATAGATCATATACTAGGCCACAAAAAGAGCCTCAGTAAATTAAAAAAGATTGAAATTGTATGAACCAGCTTCTCAGGCCACAAAGGAGTGAAACTAGAAATGAATTATGCAAAAAAAAAGAAAAATCCCCCAAACACATGGAGGCTTAATAACATGTTCCTAAATAATCAATGGACCAATGACCAAATAAAAACAGAGATCAAGCAATATAGGGAGACAAATGACAACAATAATTCAACACTGCAAAATCTGTGGGACACAGCGAAGGCTGTGCTAAGAGGAAAGTATATTGCAATACAGGCCTACCTCAGGAAAGAAGAACATTCCCATATAAGCAGTCTAAACTCACAATTAACGATACTAGAAAAAGAATAACAAATGAGACCCAAAGGCAGTAGAAGGAGGGACATAATAAAGATTATAACATAAATAAATAAAATCGAGAAGAATAAAACAATAGAAAGGATCAACGAAAGCAAGAGCTGGTTCTTTGAGAAAATAAACAAAATAGATAAACCCCTAGCCAGACTTATCAAGAAAAAAAGAGAGTCTACTCACATAAACAGGATCAGAAATGAGAAAGGAAAAATCACTATGGACAGCACAGAAATACAAAGAATTATTAGAAAATACTATGAAAAATTATATGGTAACAAACTGGATAACCTAGAAGAAATGGACAACTTTCTAGAATAATACAACGTTCCAAGGCTAACCCACAAAGAAACAGAAAATCTCAACAGACCAATTACCAGCAACGAGCAAAAACCTACCTAAGAACAAAACCCCTGCACCAGATGGCTTCACTGCTGAATTTTATCAAACATTTAGTGAAGACCTAACACCCATCCTCCTTAAAGTTTTCCAAGGAGTAGAAGAAGAGGGAATACTTCCAAACTCATTCTATGAGGCCAGCATCACTCTAATACCAAAACCAGGCAAAGACACCACAAAAAAAGAAAACTACAGACCAATATCCCTGATGAACATAGACACAAAAATACTCAACAAAATATTAGCAAACCGAATTCAAAAATACATCAAAAGGATCATCCATCATGATCAAGTACGATTTATTCCAAGAATGCAAGGATGGTTCAACATTCGAAAATCCATCAACATCATCCACCACATCAACAAAAACAAGGACAAAAACCACATGATCATCTCTATAGAGGCTAAAAAAGCATTTGACAAAATTCAACATCCATTCATGATAAAAACTCTCAACAAAATGGGTATAGAGAGTAAGTACCTCAACATAATAAAGGCTATATATGACAAACCCACAGCCAACATCATACTTAACAGCGAGAAGCTGATAGCTTTTCCTTTAAGATCGGGAACAGGACAAGGATGCCCACTCTCCCCACTTCTATTCAACATAGTACTGGAGGTCATAGCCACGGCAATCAGACAACACAAAGAAATAAAAGGCATCCAGATTGGCAGGGAAGAAGTTAAACTGTCCCTGTTTACAGATGACATGGTATTATACATAAAAAACCATAAAGAATCTACTCCAAAACTAGTAGATCTAATATCTGAATTCAGCAAAGTTGCGGGATACAAAATTAATGCACAGAAATATATGGCATTCCTATACACTAACAATTACCTAGCAGAGAGAGAAATCAGGAAAACAATTCTATTCACAGTTGCATCAAAAGGAATAAAATACCTAGGAGTAAACCTGACCAAGGAAGTGAAAGACTTATACTCTGAAAACTACAAGACACTCATGAGAGAAATTAAAGAATACCAATAAATGGAAACACATCCCGTGCTCATGGGTAGGAAGAATTAATACTGTCAAAATGTCCATCCTGCCAAAAGCAATGTACAGATTCAATACAATTCCTATCAAAATACCAACAGCATTTTTCAATGAACTAGAGAAAATCATTCTAAAATTCATATGGAACCACAAAAGACCTCGAATAGCCAAAGCAATCCTGAGAAGGAAGAATAAAGCTGGGGGGATTATTCTCCCCAACTACAAGCTTTACTACAAAGCCACAGTAATCAAGACAGTTTGATACTGGCACAAGAACAGACCCATAGACCAATGGAACAGCTAGAGAGCCCTGATATAACCCCAACCATATATAGTCAATTAATATATGATAAAGGAGCCATGGACATACAATGGGGAAATGACAGCCTCTTCAACAACTGGTGTTTGCAAAACCGGACAGTTACATGCAAGAGAATGAAACTGGATTATTGTTTAACCCCATACACAAAAGTAAACTCGAAATGGTCAAGGACCTGAATGTAAGTTATGAAACCATAAAACTCTTAGAAGACAACATAGGCAAAAATCTCCTGAATATAAGCATGAGCGACTTCTTCTTGAACGCATCTCCTCAAGAAAGGGAAACAAAAGCAAAAATGAACTCATGGGACTACATCAAACTAAAAATTTCTGTATGGCAAAGGACATCATCAACAGAACGAAAAGGCATCCTACAGTATGGGAGAATATATTTGTAAATGACATACCCGATAAGGGGTTAACATCCAAAATATGTAAAGAACTTACACACCTCTACACCCAAAAAGCAAAAAAAAACCCGATTAAAAAATGGGCAGAGGATATGAAGAGAATTCTCCAAAGAAGAAATTCAGATGGCCAACAGACACATGAAAAGATGCTCCACATCACTAATCATCAGGGAAATGCAAATTAAAACCACAATGAGATATCACCTCACACCAGTAAGGACGGCCAGCATTGAAAAGACTAGAACAACAAATACTGGCGAGGATGTGGAGAAAGGGGAACCCTCCTACACTGCTGGTGGGAATGTAAGCTAGTTCAACCATTGTGGAAAGCAATATGGAGGTTCCTCAAAAAACTAAAAATGCAAATACCATTTGACCCAGGAATCCCACTCCTTGGAATTTACCCAAAGTATACAACTTCTCAGACTCAAAAAGACATATGCACCCCTATGTTTATTGTAGCACTTTTTACAATAGCCAAGATATGGAAGCAACCTAAGTCTCCATCAGTAGATGAATGGATAAAGAAGAGGTGGTACATATACACAATGGAATACTATTCAGCTATAATAAGGAAACAAATCCTACCATTTGCAACAACATGGATGGAGCTGGAGTATATTATGCTCAGTGAAATAAGCGAGGCAGAGAAAGACAAGTGCCAAATGATTTCCCTCATTTGTGGAGTATAACAATGAAGCAAAACTGAAGGAACAAAATAGTAGCAGACTCAGAGACTCCAAGAAGGAGCTAGTGGTTACTAACGGGGAGGGGTGTTGGAGGGTGGGTGGGGAGGTTGGGAGAAGGGAATTGTGGGGTTTCATGTTGGTGTGGGGGATCATGCGGAAAACCGTGTAGCACAGAGAAGGCAAACAGTGAATCTGTGGCATCTTACTACACTGATGGACAGTGACTGCACTGGGGTATGGGTGGGGACTTGATAATATGGGTAAATGTAGTAACCACATTGTTTTTTCATGTGAAACCTTCATATGCGTGTATATCAATAATACCTTAATAAAAAAATTAGAAAAATAAAAAAATTAAAAGGAATAAAAAAATTAAGGGAAAACTGGAACAATTTTTTCTTTGAAGCCAGTTTTTTAAAAAGGTAAATACTTAGCTAAATACAAAGTAGTATCTAATTCAAACTTTTTGCTTTTAAGCCCATGTGAACTACCAAAAGAATTTTTCTTTTAAACGGCAGTGAAAGGTAGTAAGTTTTGATCTGTTTTTTAATCAAAATCCACTTTCTTCTCTTCCCCATATGATTAATACACCTTGGGGAAAGAAACTCTAAGTAAAGTCTATTGTTAAAATCCTGGGCTGGGAGCTTGGATATTTGGGTACCAAATTTCTAGATAAAAACTTAAGAAAATTTTCAGAGATCCAGAACTATGGAAATGGCATTTTAAATTAATGTCTAATTTGAAATTTTGATGTTTTTTCCTATAGTGAATGCTATTTTAAGATTTTATTTTTTTCCCTTAATAGGAAAAACATATATAATAAAGTTAAATTCTGTTTAAATTTCTTAATAAGTAACAAACATTAGTACTTTTAAGAATTCAGGCTTGTATATCAGTATTTTCTGAAAAGAATAATTAAAAATGTTTCATAATTGTGTAAATTTCAAATACGTCATAGAACTAACATGTTTCCATGGGTCTTTGTCTTGTGAAGAATGTTTAAATTCATCTTCCATGTATACATCAGGTAAACTTGTACTTCTCAGAGATTGAGAAATTATTTCCCCCCAAATAATTGTATTTCATCTTAGAGAGCTCACCCAAACCAGATTTTCACCTGAGGCAGGAGCTATTACAGACATGTTAAAAAGAGAATAAACTCATCTTTTTAAGCAAATGATATCCCAGTTCACACTGTAAAATATAATTGTCTAGCCTAAGAGAAAACAAGTGGCTTGTTGTAGAGAAAAAAAATTTTGCCAAACTCAGGGAGTCAAAAAAAAAGAACAATCTTCTTTATAATGTTAAGGATATAAAGTTATGAGAGGAAAAACTATCCAGAAAGAAGAGTAAATGTGAGTATGGGGTCTTATCTGAGTTACAAGTTTTTATAATAGGTGGGGAAAATTTACCACAGCTATGGATCTCTATGTATGTTCTCTGTTCTGCATGTGTCTCAGTTCACATCCTTTAGCAGCTAGGCTTGAATGAGGAATTTCTTTTCTTTCAACAGCAGTTAAGTCTCTGCCCAGGAGCCACCTCTCTGTCAAGGGGTGACCAGTTAGCTGTGGCAAGTAAGGAAGAGTTTGAGGACAGAAGACACAATCATGATGTCCCTTTACCACAAGCTCCAGAGGAAACGCATAGGGTGTCCCTTTATATCCCATCCCCCTGACATACAAACATATATGCAGAAATCGCTCTGTAATATTGCCCCTAATTCCACATTTTCAGGCAGTGTTACAGTTGAGCCTGTCTTATAATGAAAGAGTTCTCTGGTACTGCAGAAAATAGCAAATGCTGGACCACCTGGATGGATGGTCTATTCAATCTTGGCCTGTAAGGAATAGAGCATTAAGACAAACAATGCAGTAAGAGAAGATACCTGCTAGCATGGCATTGGGTACAGATTATTTTCTTAAAGACCACTTAATGTTTAAAAAACGTTAAGGAACACTTAATGATTTAAAAGATGTTTTGGTGTAATTTATACTGTGATACTTTATCATGGTAATTTGCATATGTTGAATCTAACTAAATTACATGATCATTATGGATCTTAGCATGTATATCCAAGTTTTGTTTGAGTATTTACTTAACTGATAAAGGTCTGTAGTAGATAGTGCATGGGAAAATAATAGCAAGATCTTGGTTAAGAGCCAGTATATGCTTACAGGCTGAAAACATGATGATAAGTGGGTACTGACTTGGTCTTATAATGCTGAGTAAAGTCTCATAGAATTACATTAAATGAGAAATGAAACCTGACACTTCTGGCTTCAAAATTTAATTTTGAAAAAGGGGATCATGGCATCCCCCAAATGGCGCACGTCTGCTGACTAAGCAGTGCAAGATGCTGTAACTAAATCCTAAAAGTGAAGGCTGAAAATAGAAATAATTGGAAAAAAGGAAAGAAAATTGTGTTAGTAAATTCAGCAACCACTAATCCCTGTTTTTTGATCAAAGGCGTCTAGACACTACCTAACTTCTCCGTTCTAGCTTTTATGACTGCTGCCAAGGAGTGTTCATTCTTATTATCTTATTTATAGTGTTAGAAGATGTCTGTGTAAACAACTATCTCCTGAACACTTGTCCATTTGTCAAAATTGCTTGTTCTCTGGAATTATGTAAAATCTGATTTGGTGTTAGCCAGCATTCTTTTAGGAGCTACACGCAGCAGCTTATGTGTTTCCTACAACTGAAAAACAAACGTGCTATTTTATATTTCATGCTCTAGTTCTAGCCTAATTCTCTAACTTTAAGCATCACTTTCCCGAATGAGTAGCGGACACCAGACATGCTCTTCCAGGACCCAGAATTTGGATGGACAGTCTTGACCTCAAATATTTTTGTCCTTTTGTCCCTTTGTGTCATTTACATTTTTCATGTTTTGAATACATAGTTTTTGAAACAAAAAATAGGATTACCATAGATAGCAGTGCCCTTATATTTCCACTGGAAATAATAACGTCAAACATTCATTTGAGAATTTCTATTCCAGTCATTTTGCACACATATTCCCTACAGCAATCTAACATCCCTAAAATATCACTATCATCATTTTATAAATGGCAAACTGGATTTTTATAGGGAGTGGTTCAGGAAGGGGACTTGCTGAAGAGAGATAAGATCTGAAGCTCCGGACACTTTGCAGGGCTAGTTTCCGCCACCAGGGGTCAGTATGCAGGTGCTAGAAATCTAGGCACGAGGCAGTACTGGGAAAACAAACTTGAATCAAAATGGAAAATGGAAATAGAAACTGTACTTTAGGAAGATTTGGCAAAGAGCCCCTGACAGGTTAAACCCAGAACAATACTACAAATCAGGGGTTACTTATGATTATGCCCATCTGAAGACCTGAATGCATATCTTGCCTAGATGAGGGCAAAATGTACCTACCATTATGATTGCCACTAAGTGATGATTTTAAATGACACAGTGACCAAGTTATAGCACACAGGAGGACACTGACAACAGTCTTCTCAACTTCATTAAAAATTCCTTTATTGATCACACTTTAGGGTGATCCCACGACAAGGAGAATAGAGAAAAGTCAAAAGAAAGGAAACAGAGGTGTGTTTTATAAATTATCAAGATTTAAATACAAGTATCTCATTTCTTAAAATGAAAGAAGAACTCTTTAATGTGTTATCTCTTCATTCTTCTAGGCAAAATGAAGGCCTCAGTAAGAGGAAAATATCCAGTGATGTTAAATATTTAAGAAAATGCATTCTCCTTAAAGTGTCACATTCATTTTATTGCTTTCAAATATTTTATTTTTACCTCAGGTCATTTTTGAATTATTTTGCCTGGTTGTACCAGAACCTCTTTGCAACAGATGATCAAATCCTTTTCTGTAGACACAGCTGTTTAGATTTTTAAAATATGATTTAAAAATTAAGAGGGTTTAAATCTTTTATGTTAAAACAATTACTCTAGGGAACTGTGATATTTAGGTCTTTTCTATTTTCCTCAATATAAATACATTCATCTAGTAGTTGGGAAAACATATTCAAAATGGTAGTTTGCATCCTTCATGATTTAATAAGAGCATGTCTGATAAAGAGCACACAGTGAAAGTTAATTGCTGTCTACTTGGAAAGCTTGAAGCAGCAGATTTTGCCCCTGGCAAGATAATTTTACAAAAGCGGGAACAAATAATGAGCCAGGCTGTCTCTCAGCCATTACTGTGTCAGATGAAAGCTTCTCTCTCTTTATGCGCCCACATGCATGCGCTCACACACACACACACACACACACACACACACACACACACACACAGGATGAACTTGAGAGGCGCACATTCAAATTGACTATTTATGATCTAAGCAGCAAAAACCATAATACAACTCAGTGTATCATAAAAGGCTTCATCTTTGCCAGTGGATTTTGAATGATATGTTTCTAGAGTCTAAAAGGACAAATCGTCTTCTGGCTATAATACCTGCCTACGTTAGCTTTGACTTACTTCATGTAGGTCTTTCAGCACCGGGACTTAACATTCTGACCTTAACATTTAATGTATTAATCCTAATTTTAATCCGATACCAAGACTCTGTTGTATTGACTCAATTCAGGTTAATTCAGAATTATGTTGCTCCCACCCAGAATCAATAGACCCACTGTTGGTTGTCTCCAGAGCTGACCACCCAGTTTTGTGAGAGTCTGCTGTGAATTAGAAAATCTGTCATTGCTGGGGAGACGGGGCAGCTCAGATATGGCATGTCAGTCTCTCTGGTTTACACAATACCCACTCTTTGTCTACCATCTCCTAAACTAACCTGACATAACTGAGCCTGCCCGTCAATGAGATCTTTATTCTCCTGGAAGGAATGCTTTGCACACCAGCATTATTAAGAAATTTCTGGACAATGTTTAGTGGCTGAAGAATAATCCAAGGTTCTATTAAAAAGCCGTCTGGGTAATTAATAGCACATTTGTTCTCAGCCTCCTCCCAATTTGTCCATTAGTGGAATAAAAGCTCAGGACAAAGGGTAATGTGGTTCACTTATATTTTACAAGAATTCTTCAAGAAGTTGAAAACACATGATAGTTTTCCAAAGATACATATGTTTAGGGGCTCTTAGGGGCAAATAGGAAACTCGTGAGCTTTAAACTGAATTTTTTTGTTGCCACTAGCTATTTAAATGAAAAAAAAACTGTTATGGATTATTAACAATCTGTCCTTAGAACTGGTGAGCATGCTGCTAGAATGCCCCCAAAACGTATAGTTTTGGATGTTTCCATCACATTTAAGTTAAGAAAATTTTTTTGGCCTGAATAGTTACAAATCTGAAAAAGCAGGACTTTTACACCCTTTTACCTGGTAGTTGAAGGCTTTTCTGGGATCTCTTTCTAATGTATTTTCATGTCTAGTAGCCTCAGGCACCATACTTCTGCATCATTGCCAAATAAACTGTTTTTCTAATTGATGCTTTCTCTGTTAATTTGCTTTTTTTTCTTAACTGCATGTACAGAGAAACTTTGAAGTACTAGATATTTGAAGCTAAAAGTTAAAAACACCTCTGCAAAATTAAATGAGGGTTTAGTGTTTTTTTTTCCCATCTTTAGATTTATTTTAAAGCAGTGACCAGCTAACCAGCATAGGAACCTAGAATTTACAAGGATCACACTGCCACAGAGAGTGTGTGTGTGTGTGTGTGTGTGTGTGTGTGTGTGTGTGTGCTGGGGCCCGTGGGGGAGTGGAGATGGGGCAATGTCAGGGTCACAACCAGTGTATTTTCAGATGTAATCCAGTAGGTTGGGAGGTGATGACGCTCAGAGAGAAAGACAGGTGGAGGGGAGGGGAGGGGAGGGGGCAAGAGAGAGAGAGGGAGGGAGGGAGGGAATCTCTCTTAGATAAACGTCTGTATATTTTGTAGATCTCTGATCCTGCAAGACATTAGTTTTAGTTACTTTTTACTATGTGCCAGGCTAAGTAATTTCATAGGTTATTTTATTTAATTTTTATAACAATAAAATTAAGTAGATGCTGTCCTCACTTTCAGATGAGGCTTTGAGAGCTAAGGTCACACATATACTAAGTAGCAAGCCTACAAGACTCTACAGCCCCCAGTCACTGCCCTACCTTGCTCAGTCTACCCTCCGCTGTGTTTATCTCCCTTGAACACACAGTCTTTGCACTTGGTGATCCCTGCATCTCGGTGCTGTTTCCCTCAATCTTTATATGACTGGGCTTTTCCCTGTCCAGCAAACGTTCACTTAAGAAAACATGCTTTGGAGGGGACAGACCTGAGTTGAGTCTTAGCTTCATTCATTCATTCAATACTAATTAAATGCCTATTATACCCCAGACACTGTTGAAGCCACAATGGTAAACAAATATTTCCAGCTCTTACCGTGATGGACTCACAATTTTGTCAAGCAAGAAAGACTATCAAATACTCATACAACTGCAAAACTCTTAACAGCGACAAGTGTAGATCTGAGAACCCAGAAAGGGGGATTTGAACTAGTCGGGAAATCAGGGGAGTGTTTCCTGAGTAATTCACTTTTGGGCTGAGACCAGAAGGATAATGTGACATCATCTGGGCAGAGAGGAGAAGGAAACAAGGTGCGGGCAGAAGAGAGCAGAGACCTGGTTCTGGGAGGGAGCGAGTTGGCTGCATCACAGAAAGCAGGGGAGCCGCGAGCAAGATGGAGGCGCGTGGGGTCGGGATCACACATCTTCACAGGAGGCCGCAAAGGGCTGGTGATACTTTGCTATTTCCCTTGTGAAGAAACTCTTCTCTTCCTTCTCTTTCCTCCCCCTTTTCCACTCTCTCCTCTCTGCACCCAGACTAATGTCATTCAGGAAGTTGACAGCTGGCATTCCTTCCATCATGAGATTTCACTGTAGCTTATAGTGGCACCTCCACTGCAGGGTGCCTTCAGCGCCCTGGGTCCAGGACAGGGTGTGGAGAGCTCAGCAAGCCGGGGTCGCCATGGCCCTAGGACAGTTTCAGGGATGGGCTGCTCTGACCCAGCAACCACATGTAAGGAAACTTTACTCCTAAACTAAGCTCTGTTTTAGAAACACAGACTGAGGTAAGTCAAGGAACGAAACTTTTAAATATTCATTGTGACGAAGTGCTTTTTAAATTTCACTGAGTTGGGAGGTAGCTGCCACAGAGGCCAAAGTGTGAGGAGAGCACGGAGCTGGAGGCCCGGAGTCCTCACTGAGGAGGCTGTTCCTGGCCTCCCTGCAGCAGGGGGTGGGAGTTTTCTCAGCAGAGCAAATATTTGTTAGCACTTTACACAAGAATACTCTAGAGCTCATCATATTTACATTGCAAATCCTCTGTAAATAGCAAAGCAGTTATGCGTACCTGAAAATTTGTCATTTGTTTGAGGACACAATATTCATAGAAGATGAGAGAAGTGAGTTTGGAAGGTAGAGGAGTGCCGTGAAAAGAACCCCCCCACACACAAAGCCTTCAGCAGAACCTCTCTTTGTCAGGACAGACACTTAAAAGGTCACCCCAACATGAATCCGAAATGAATGCTCCCTCCAAGTCTCCCCGTTGACAAGTTAAGTGGACCTGGAATTACAAAGCTAACTGTCCGTAAAGCTGTCTCTGAAAGGAGTACATGGACAGCCCTGCCCCGGCTCCAGTACAGGGGTCTCTGGAGCGTGATGGCGGGGTCTCTCCCTGCAGGATCCCCCGTCAGCCAGCCCCTGTAGCCTCACCTGCAAACTCCAGAAGAGAAGATAACACAATCCCTCTCTGCTTAAAACGATGTGTCTTTAACACTTTCAAGAGCTAGATTTTCATGCCGACACCGGTCAACACATGTGTATAGATCAGGGTCATGTGCATAGAGCACTTTCCTACAAGTTTTGGAATCATGCTTCTTTATTACAATAGGAAAAAAAGAAAGGATGACATTTTAAATAAAGAAGAGTCGGTTTGAGAAAAAAAAAATCTTTGCTCCAACAAAACAAAGGCAACACTCTTCACAGTGTGAAAGGAGTTACTCCAATACTTTTGTCTAAGCAGTTTAAAATTTTTATTTACATATATTCTACATAAGGATTATCCCTGCATGTTATGATGCTTCTGGAAGTTTCTCCACCATTCTCCCAAACCTGTCTCCTGATTGAAGCAGGAAATATCATTGTTAATATATATATATATATATATATATATATATATATATATATATATAATTATTTTTAAAATTGAAGTATAGTTGATATACGAGCCTATATTGATTTCAAGTATACAGCACTATGGTTCAACAGTTACCCATATTATTAAATCTTTACCCTAACTAGTGCAGCTATTATCTGTCAACACGGGAAGATGTTACAGCATCATTGGCTATATTCTCCATGCTGTACTGCCATCCTCATGACCAACTTATATTACAACTGAGAATTTTTGTGCCACTTTATCACCTCCCCCTCTCCATCTACCCACTCCAACCCGTCCCCCATGGTGACCATCAGTCACTTCTCAGTGTCTATGAATCTATTGCAGTTTTATTCATTTTGTTTTGTTTTTTTTGTATTCAAAAAATAAGTAAAATCATACGGTATTTGTCTTTCTTTGCCTGGCTTATTTCACTGAGGATTATACCTTCTAGGTCCATCCATGTTGTCACAAATGGCAGGATTTCTTTCTTTTTTATGGCTGAATAATATTCCACCGTGTATATGTACCACTTCTTTGTTCATTCATCTATTGATAGAAGATGAGAGAAGTGAGATTTGGAAGGTAGCGGAGTGTATTCCTCAATTTAGGTTGTTTTCATAACTTGGCTATTGTAAATAAAGCAGTGATAAACAAAAGGGTGCATATATCTTTTCAAATCAGGGATTTTGTTTTCTTCAGGTAAATTCCTAGAAGTGTAATTGCTGGGTTGTAAAGTATTTCTATTTTCAGTATTTTGAGGAACCTCCATACTGCTTTCCACAGTGGCTGCACCAATTTACATTCCCACCAACAATGCAGGACGGTTCTCATTTCTCCACATCCTTGTCAACACTTGTTATTTCTTTTCTTTTGGATGGTGACCACTATGACAGGTGTGAGGTGATGTCTCATTGTGGTTTTGACTTGCATTTCCCTGATGACTAGTGATGTGGAGCATATTTTCATGGGACTGTTTGCCATCTGTATGTCTTCTTTGGAAAAATGTTCAGGTTCTCTGCTAATTTTTAATTGGGTTTAATTTTTTTGTGTGTGTGTTGAGGCTTATGAGTTCTTTATATTTTGAACCCCTTATTGGATAATCATTTAGGAATATATTCTCCCATACGGTAGGGAGAATATAGCACTTTACTCATATCAACTAACTTAGTGTGGTTACTATTTCCATTCCACTATTGCCTTTTTTGGTCTACTGATGGTGTCCTTTGCTGTACAGAAGCTTTTTAGTTCGGTGTAGTTCTGCGCATTCATTTTTTAGCTTGTTTCCTTTGCCCAAGGCATGCTTAATATATATTTTTTAATGCTAACATTTTTACTTGTTTGGAAAGTTTTCTTGTGACACAATTAACAAACATATAATTCATCTATTTAAAGTGTACAATTCAACGTTTTTCACTAGATTCACAGGGTGGTGCGGCCATCATCCCCATCCAATTTTAGATCACTTTGGAACCTCCAGAAAGAAAAGCCCATCACCATCAGCCATCACTCCTCGTTCCTTTCCACCCCCAGCCGTAGGCAACCAAATTCTACTTTCAGTCTCTATGGATTTGCTTATACTACATTTCATACAAATGGGATCATACGATACATGTTTTTATTGTGACCGCCTTTTCCATCTAGCATGTTTTCAAGTTTCATCCGTTTTGTAGCATATTATCTGAACCTCATTTCTTTTTATTGCTGAATGATATTCCATTGTGTGGTTATACCGTATTTTATTTTTCTGTTTACTAGTGAATGGACATTTGGGTTGTTTCTACTTTTTGGCTGTTATGAATAAGACTGCTTTAAACATTCATGTCCTTTCTTCTGTAGACATATGTTTTCATTTCATTTCAATTCTGTTAACAAAAATAGAATTTCTTGTCGTATGGGAATTCTGTGCCTAACATTTTGAAGAAATGACAGACTATTTTTCAAAGAACTACACCATTTTACATTCCTGCTAGCAATGTATGAGAGCTCCAGTTCTCCACATCCTCGCCAATACTTGCTGTCTAGTGTTTCTTTAGATAAAGCATTATTTTCATAGGCTTGAACTGTGTGGGTCCACTTTTACCTGGATTTATTTTCAATAAATGTATTGGAAAATTTTTTTGAAAGAACATTTCCTTTTCTCTAGCTTACTTCATTGTAAGACTGCAGTGTATAATACATATACAAAATGTGTTCATCTACTGTTATGTTATTGGTAAGGCTTCTGGTCAGCAGTCGAGTATTAGCAGTTAGGTTTTTGGGGAATGAAAACATGGATTTTCACCTGTGCAAGGCGTTGGCGCCCCTAACTGCTGTGTTGGTCAAGAGCAAACTGTATTTTGCAATTCAAATCCCTTTCTTATCCCCTCTCCCTTCCTTCCCTTGTCAAGTCTTAACGTGATAGGATGAATTAGTCTATCAAATGGATTTCTTGCAAGATTGGAAATTAACAATGAAATTATTTCTTAGCCAAGAGTGAGAACCACTGCAGCCAACTAATTCTTTTCAGCATTTTCCTTTCTTCCACTACATTGGGCTTTGACATAGGAATGGAGAAGGTTCAGGGTGTAGGAGAATAATGATAATAGCTGGCATTAACTGACTACTCACTAAATGCCAAGTTCGGCACTAAGCACTTTACTCATATTAACTAACTTAATATGGTTATCATTTCTATTCCACTATACTATTATTATGTCCATTTCAGGAAACTAGGGCCTAAGGGGCATTAAGTACTAGCTCTGTGACTAGATTTCCATCCTGATCATTGAGTCCTGCCTCAGTTTCAAGACCTCCCAGTTCATAAGGATTTGCTCTTCTTACTGATTGCACCCCAGTCTCCTCTCCTCACTCTGGCCCCTGGCTCTGCCTGCCCTGCTTGCTGGCTGATTCACAGGGTCACAGAGAGATGGGGAAGTTCTGTGGAGCAAGGGGGTGGGGATGTAAGGAGAAAGAAACAAAGCAGGAAAAGAAGCTGAGAAAGAGGCCAGAGGAGTGAAAGAAAGGTTGGCTATATAGGCTATTCTTTAGGGGAAGAGTTGTAGCAAATGTAGAAAGTGGAAATTAGGGGGAAGAAATAGATGTTTAAAGAACTAAGTGTGAGTTAATTACCTCCTCTGTTTTCTACTACCTTGGGGGAAACTCACAGAACTTTCTATGCTTTTGGAGTGAGGTGGGTATTTTTCTTTTGCAAATATGGTCCAGGGTGAGAGTGGGGTAGAGTGCCTGACCACGTCTGGACAACCCAGAGCCCTTAAAATATCGTTCCTAGCTAAGATAGCCTGTTACACCAGAGGGAGAAGAGCCTCATAGCTCTGCTTGTTTTTTAAGGGGAGCTGGGGTCGGGATGGGAAGGGAATGGAGCGCCCCTGCCTACTCTCTTCCCACAGAGTAGCCACAGAGGAACTCTTCCCTTCCCACTCCACCCACACATCTACAAAATGCCACCCTGCCCAGGTCTCATTTCTAGCCAGCATTGTCTTTGATGCAGATTTTCTGAGGTGGACTTGTATGAAACCCCTTGGCATTGTTTTCCATCAAAACAATTATTTTAATAATTTAAAGTGGCCTCATTATTTAGGGATCTGAGGTTAGTGACCCTTTAGGAAGAACTGCTAACCTTGAGCAGACTTCTGTAGGCTTCATCTTCAGGTTCATTTCAATGCAATGAATGTCCCAGGGTTCCTCCTACAGCACTACACAAGTATGTATTGGTCATTTACATTCACATACCAAATCAACGCTTTCTGGGAGAAACCTTGGACATAAATTCATACACATTTGCAGGGCAAATAGCTGTACTGTTTGCTCTTTACTAGTCTTTAAGGTAAGTTGCTAGAGCCCAGCTATACTATGTAGAATATTTAGGAGATTTTTCTGAGAGATTTTTTTTTTGAGATGCATAATTTGCCAGCCAGCTGGAGAAGACATCAGTCTTTTGTAAGTCTGAGATTTTTCAATTTAAAATGAAATATTTTGCTTCTGGGGACTCTTCTCCATGGAATTGTAACATGCCCTTGTGTCAATGTGTACTTTATTCAACAAGAGCTTCGTCTTGGGAGCATTGCAGTGGCTGGGAATGAAGAAACTCCTATTTCAGTTCCAACTTCACCAGTGACTTCTGTGTGACCTTAGGGAAATTAGTTAACCTCCTTGGGTTTTATGTGCTTCAAAATGAGGATCAGACCATTACCTCATAGTCTGGTCTCAAGATTCAATAAGGAACTAAAGCCCAATGCGATCCCCAGGTGAAGGCTGCTAAAACTAGGCTTGCTCTTCAGTGTGGAAGTCAGAAGTGCACAATTACTAACTGTCAGCCTGCAGTCTTTTGGGAGGCTTATATACTAATAATACCTTATATTTGAGGCATATGTCATGATTTCTAAAAAGATATTATTTAATCTTCTCATTTGGTTTTCTCCATCCTGGGAAAGGCAGGATTTATTATTGCCTCAATTCTATAAACTCAGTTCAGGGCAGAGAATTTAAAAGGGATGTTTAGAGTTAAAGACTTGCTAATATATAGGGCAATGCATGTTGTTCCACAATCTAGCTCCACGGAAGTTTCTATGGTGATATTTACATTTTAGTCCAAATTACACCATGGTAGTACACTAGCTCTAGAATCAGAGTGCCTGGGTTTAAATCTTGGCTCTATCACTCAGTGAGGAACCTTAGGCAAGTTACTTGTCCTGTCTAAGTCTAATTCTTATCATCTCTAAAATGGGGATAAAAAGTATTAATCTCATAATGTTTTGAGGCTTAAATGAGATCATATATATATACATAAAATATGCACTTTAGCTTTGACAGTTATTTGATAGCTCCTTCTCTACCAATTGACCCCGGTTTAACACTTCTGCTAAAGGCCACTTCCTAAGCCCTTGCAGGTACTGGGTATTTTCCAACTCTACAGATTTCAGAATCAAAAAATGGCATCTTGGGTTTTATAGTTTTGGTAAGGGAGGAAAATTATCTCTTGTTTTGATTTTATCATGAATGAGGGCAAACAATTTTTTCTATATTTGTGTTTTTTCACTGTAAAACTCTGTTTCTATATTTGCCCATTTTTCTATTAGGTTATTTATCATTTTCTTATTATATGACCCTTAAAAATAAATATATGGTTTCAAGAGCTATGTTAAATCATATGTAGTTTTAATTACATCTTGGGATAAAAAATTGCTTAGGAGATATAACAGAGAAAAACGGTATTTGCTGACTCAGTGTCTGTTTCCCCTTTTGCACATAGCGTCTGTATTTTCCTTTTTGCTAACAGCATGTTTCACTGCATGCATTCAGGTATCCTCTAGATCTGGACACAGGACCGAGGCTTGCCCATCAAAGGCCTGCTGCTACCTGGCCACAGTACAGAGACAGACACCCACACCTGACCTGTGGGAGCCTTTCCTGTGACTCTGCTGTATCCACTTGAAAAGAGGTGGCTTTTTTCTCATTCTCCTGCAGCTGCTGAGAAGAATAGATAGGATGCTGTAGAAAATACAGTACAGTGGAAACTCAGGTCAGGAGAAGGAGAAGGAAAGCATATGACCAACACTGCCCTCTCTAACATCATTGGCCCTACAGATGAAGTTGGCTTGACTTGAAAGTTTGGTATGAAAGGGTGAACTAGAGATATCTAAGGGCAGGCTGAAGAAACGCTATTAGGAAGACTAATTGGAAATTCAAAATAATCCTGGCAGAGCTATGAATGCCAGGCAGCGGTTTATTCAAGAAGGGGACATGAGGACTTGTTTTGGGTAGTTGCACTATGACCTTTTTATCGTGAAGTGGCCGAGTCTTAACAAGAGGCTGGTTTAATAAGTATTGGTCAGGTTATAGCCTATAGTCTAAAGGACAAACTTCCTGTATATGTGGTCACTATTCTTGAGTCTTTTCTGAAGGTCACACACCCTGATACCTACAGGAATGTCTGCAGTGAACAATGTCTCTTGTTTCTGTTTCTCTCATTCTTTCCTCCTCTTTCTGTATGAACTGTGAATCTGGGATTTGTGCTTCACCATATGTCAGAGGGTCAGGTACTACCACATTACACATATTTTAATAGTCAATAGTTCAAGATTAAAAACATGTAAGGCTAGGACTTAAGAGTACAGTTTCATAGGGCTGCTTACTTTTGACATTGAGCACCAGTTTATGATCATATTCCTTTGGGCAAGCCAGAGTTTAACTTCCAATATGAAGAGTTAAGTGGTGAAAATGTGTAAGATAAACTCGTAAAATTAAGCTTCTGAAGCAGGAATTAGCTAAATGAAAAGGCATAAAATCAGCTCATAGTAAGTCAAGCTAGTAATTTATAGCCACTTAAAAATGTTTTCATTTTTTTTAACAGTGTGATAGTAGCGGGAGTGACGACAGATCAGCAAAATTCAAACCATGTCATCAAGCCACACTGAGTAAAGAGGGAAGTCTACTTAATGTAGATCAAAATGATTTTCTCTCTTCAGGATGAACTCATTAGCAAAGTCAGACCAAAACCATATGGACTACATTCCGGCCAGTGAGCTGTGGACTGAGTCAGGAGGGTAGCTGCCGTGGCTTTTCTCCTTGGGCGTCTTTGGGGTTTGATGGTGAGACAAGGCCAGGAACCAAGAAGGCCACATGCCCAGCTTTTTTGTAAGGTCAGCTATTTTGATGGAAACCATTGTCCCACAGTCCATCTCCCTTTCCATATGTTTTTATGAATATACATAGAGTGACTATGTTATTTAGTATTATTAGGCTTGAAGTATTTTAAGTATGTGAATTTTCTATGCAACTGTGGCATCCAAACCTTTACATTTTAATTATTTCTAAGGGAACGTTTTCTAAGGGGTTTATTGACTAGGACTTGCTATTGTTCTTCGTGTCTGTAGCTTTGTGCCCACGCGGCAGCCCTCATATCAGGCCAACAGCTCTCGTTTCTTTCCCCTCCACTTGCTGCATCCAAGAGCTACCATCACATTTTCTATTTTGAATCCTCAGCTATGAAGTGGTGACTATCACACTTGTGAGGCAGGCAGGGGACTTATTTTCTCAGCAAATCTTAGACCCCGGGGTGAGGGTATCCTGTGGGGAGAATTCCTAGGCTGAGGGCACGGCTGGATTAGATGACCCAAGGCCACGGTGACCGGCTCTTCAAGGCTGGGTGAGCGGAATTCTTTCCCCTTGTCTGGACTAGTCTTCCTTCCTCCTCATTGACTGGCTACTTCTTGTCCATTCTTCAGATCGTGACCAAGATCCCCTGTGACTGCTCTTCAAGGTCTCCTTGCACAATCAGAGCACTGCTTCCTGTATCATCACTAAATGTGTCATATTTTACTGTAATTTCTGATTCAATGTTTGTGATGCCATGCATGCTGCACTGTGCCCATTAAATTTTCACCAGCATACACACACATAGTAGGTACTTTATAAAATATTTCTTTTATGAATGAATTGAACACTTAGTGCATAAGTTGAAGTGAATGTAAATCTCTCCCTCATGAGGGCACAAAGCCAGGATGAAGGCCATCCAGGGCCTGGATAACAATCACACGAGCAACAAAATGATACCTTTATCTTCAGAAAAAGAGCAGCTTATGTTACAAACTTTGCTGTATAAGAAATGCCACTCTAATTTATATATATATGAAATTACCTTATTTTCCAAGTTGCTATCCTGACCTGCTAGTAGTAGGACATTAAAACTCAGTTATCATGAGGGCTCCCTTCCCTTTCTGGGATGTGCCAGGAACCGGGAAGACGCCTGTGGCTGGTGCCTGGAGAAGTGGGGGGCCTCTCATCTTCAGTCATTGGTGCCGCCCCTGTAGCATTCAAACCCCCAGGCTGTTCAAAGTAGGCACATCTCAGTCAAGATGCCTGCAGGTCAAGGGAGACACAGAGCGATTTGCCTGCCCTCACTGAGTCATGATCTCTGAAATCTTGCCATGATCCTGTGGGATCTGGTAATCTCTGCTTTCTTGTCTGTCCTATGAAATCTCTCCTTCTCTTAGTTCCCTTGAAACCACTTGTTTTCTCCCTTCTCTCACAGCCCAGTCATCTCAGATAGCTCTTCTAAACACAGGCTCTGTGAAACAAAGCCAGGAAAGATGTTGAGGTCTACAGTTCTGATATTAGTGCCGCAGCACAAATGCTCCAGAGGGAGAGGTGCCCCCAAATTTGCCCAAAGAGCAAATTCCAGATATTTGCTTAAAATGGTAAAAGGGAGAAAAGGGAAACAAAATATCAATTAATAACCAAAAAATGATCCTGTGCCTCTCTGGACTGAGCTGTGTCCTACCAGAATTCATATGATGAGGTTCTAATCCCCACTGAGACTGTATTTGGAGATGGGCCTTTCGGAGGTAATTAAGGTCATAAAGGTAGGGGTCCTTATGCAGTAAGACCAATGGCCTTATAAGAAGAGGCATGTAGACCAAAGCTCCCGCTCTTTCTGCGCTGTGAAGGCCCAGCGAGAAGGCAGCTGTCTGCAAACCAGGAAGGAGGCTGGCATCAGGAACAGAATCGGCTGACACCTTAATCTTAGATTTCCAACCTCCAGAACTGCTAGAAATTCAGTTCTGTCCTTAAGCCCCCTAGCCGGTGGCACTGTGGTATGGCAGCCCTAGGTGACGGAGACACAGACTTAGTGTTGTCTTCATCCTCCCGCCCCACAGGATCACTGGGATGCCAAGGGGAACCCTTCTAACCACTAGGCACGCAAGGCACAGCGTGGGAATTATCATGGATTTCATGGCCTATGAAAGAGCTGAGAACTGAAAAAATATATTCATTGGTTTAAAATAAGAAAATTGGGAAACTGAAATTAATAACAAGTTTAGTGAAAGGTGTGTGAAATATAATATCATGTCAACATATTAATTGCTTAATTTAGAGTAAAGAACAACTTTATTAACATGTGAAAATAATTTATAGGTTAGATTTTCTCACTTCTCAAGATTTCCCAAGTATTCACAATGATTGATGAGAAGGTATAACTAATTATAACTAAGTGAGTTATTTATAGGCAATTTTTCAAAAACAAAATTATAAAAAGCCTCTTGATTTTTCAAAGCAAAATGTTATTTAACATGATGTGAGAACGAAAATGTTTGGTACAGTGTTAAGTGAAAGATCTCCCAGAGGAGGGGTTTTGTCTCCTGCCTCAAGTCTATAACACAGATGTCCTGCCTGAAGTATCTAGCCTGCCAAACTGTCTTACAAATTTATAGATTTTGAATTTGCCAGCCCCCACACTCACATGAGCCAATTTCTTAAAATCTCTCTCTCTAATCTTCCTTCCCTCTTTCCTTCCTTCCTTCCTTCGTCCTCCCTTCTTTCTTTTTTTTTTGACCTATTTCTGCAAATGTCAGTGTGTTAGAAGATGTAGGCATCTATCTTTATATTTCACTGAATTTACTATCACATACTTGGTTAGAGATTAATTTGAATATTGTGGAGAGAATCTTGAGCAAATTTACTTTTAAGTTTGACTACAGTAGAAGCTCTCTTAATGATATCCATTTAGCTGACTGTAGATCAGTAGAAGCTTGTCATTATCTCTACAAATATATAACTCTCACTCCTGCTTCTCAGACACTGAAAACTAAGTATAGACAATATGCTTCTCTCTGGTATGTCTGTGTACATCTACTCCCATCAGGAGGGTGGCATATTTACCTGGAGTCAGTTTAGTTTATCTGTAATCTCTGCATGCCAGTTGTATTGTTATTGTCATTATGTTATTCAATTGAATATTACGTAAGCCAATGAAACGGAGTACGAAAATCCAGTTGAATGCCTTAAAAAGGCTTGATAAAGTTGTTTGCTAGAAGAAATTGCTGTTGAATTAGGCATAAGGCAATTACAAAAGACTGAAAGCAAATGATAAAATGAAGAATTCTGCTCAAGACTGCTTTGCAAATGTCCTTAAATTTTCACTTTAAAGAAACCGAAATGGAAAATCATAGACGATGTATTAATGCACTATACATGTGGCTGTGTAAGGAAGAAGATTTGGAACTCCAATCAGTGGGCCTGTTTTTACAGAGAAACCCTTGGTGCAACAATGACAAAAAAATGAGAATTTGTGCAGATTTAGGTATTTTAAGAAAAGATTTAGAAATCATGAATGTAGTAATTTTTTTGTGATTGCATACTTTAATTAGCTTTTTGAATTCACCGACCAACTGCTGGTCCTGTTCTTATACAAACAAGGAGACTTGCATTTTATTTGAACACTAACGAGGCGCCGGCCAGAGGTGTGGCCTTGAGCAAGTCTCTACCAGTGGGCCTGAATTTCCTCAGTCATGACATGAGAAGTGCTGTCTAGATAACATTAGGGGCTCCTTTCAGTTCAAAACTCTAGGATTGATATGAGCTTGAGCTATAATTGCTTTCATAAGGCTTAGATTGGGTAGCTTTTTAGGGATCTGCTTAAGCATGTAATGCTTAACTAGTGTCACCACAGTGAGCTTTAGACTACATCTAATTTTCTTTTATCACAAACAAGGCTGAAATGGACACTTTTTGTACATTGTATCTGAACGAATCTAGCATTTCTGAGAACTACTCTATTTCAAGGAATGATGTGAAAGTCCAAGGGTGGGCTACCCAAGGAGAATAATTGTCCCCTTTCCTTTCTTTCCCTGGCCTCCCCCTCATTTTTGTTTCCTAAATTGCTTTTTTGTAGAGGCTTGAACACAGAATACAAGGATGAATCTGGTAAGAATTTCTTTCTCTTTTTTTTAGGGCAATTATTTTATACTTTGCTGAGAAGACCATAGAGGGCATGCACAAATAGTATGTAAGAAAGGTAATACAAATAATGAAAATAATCTGTAATTCTTATCCCAAATAGACATTTTGTTAACCTGATGCTAATTTTATATTAATTTTATATTAATTTGAAGTCTAGTAGGCTAGAAATGAGAGAGGAAGCATAGTTAATATGGGAGAAATTCCTTATATCAAGGAGCAAACAAAATTCATAACAGACTAAGTCATAATATAGTCACAAAGAATTCTTACGTTCTGAAAGTTTATAGAAAAGTGAACTCATGTTAAATAATTAACAGAGAGACAATATGAAGAAAATACTGATTTTGGAGTTAACAAAGTTAAAATGAAATGCTTGTTCTGCCATTTATTTTCATCTAAGCTGGGAAAACTCACTTACTTTCTCTTAGTTTTCTCATCCATAAAACAGGAACACAAATACCAAATTGGCAGGGCCTAAAAAGTAAATTGTAAATCCTGTTTCTCCATCATATATTACGGTATTGGAGATATGTTTTGCTGAAAACTTTTTCACTCTGTGTAGTAAATTGTTAAAAATCTCATATATGTAAGGAAAAAAATTTTCCATGTATCAGACCTGCTTTGTTCTTTGACTTGTCCAGAGCAAGGGGCATCCTTACATGTCGTAGGACCCTGGCTGGCAGTGAGTCAACTTTTTTCTCTCAAAAATTCCAACTGGAAGACACAGGTTTGTAGATGGCAGGCTTTTGAACTACTGTTCATTGGCATCTTGTTGGATCAAATGGGAGCTAATTAATAAGGTGGAGAAAAATGGACTATAGATAAAAGAATTTACAAATACTGAGATTACTCTGGGTATTGTTCTAAACACCTCACCTCATTAACCCCTCTTATAGATGAGGATATTAGGAAACTGAGTCGGTAGGAGATAAATTTAATTTCAAGCAGTCTCGGTGGGAGTGTAAATTCTAAACAGCTCTACTCCATCATCAGCCTATGCCACGGAGAGAGGAGCCTTAATTCTAGTGCAGCTCCTGTGAGACCCTGTCTGGCAATGAGCCCCTATCATGGATTTCTGTAGTGCTTGCTGTACCCTTTCAATAAACTTGTATTTTCTTGAGAAGATCTCTGTTCATTAAGAAAATTATCCCTGACTAGAACATCCAGGAAAATCCTAAAATTCTACCACGCATGTTAAAAAGCCAACAAATAATCAAGCAACAATGACATCCTTTCAAAGCAAGCATGTTGATTCTCCTTGAGCTGCTCGGTATTCAGCAGTGTCTTCACGGATCTGTGGTGCTGGAGGCGCTGCGTGGGCACACAGCCTATTGTATGTGATGAGCACAGGAAAGATGCTTCTGGTGGGATTATACAGATTGCCACAGAGACATGCCACATGGCTCCCTGCAGGCCTGACTCTCGTTTTGAAATCAGGATTGGAAGATCTTTAACTTTGCTCTCTTTCAAGATTGTTTTGAGATTGTATGTAGATTTTAGGAATTTGTTTTTTCTATTTCTGAAAAAAAATGCCATTGGGATTTTGATAAGGATGGCATTGAATCTGTAGATCACTTTGGGGTAGTAAGAACATTTTAACAATATTAAGTCTCCTAATCTATGAGCACAGTATGTCTTTTATTTGTATTTTTGATTCTTTAAAATAGCAAGATATACTACAAATGTTTTGTAGCTTTAATTTTACAAGTCTATCACTGCCTTGGTTAAGTTCATTCTTAAATATTTTATTCTTTTTGATACTTCAGTAAATGAGGTTGTTTTCTTAATTTCCTTTTTGGGCTGGTTGTTTGTAGTGTATAGAAATACAACTGATTTTTTGTATTGATTTTTATCCTGAAACTGCTGAAATCATTTATTAGTTCTAATGGTTTTTTTGGTAGTTTTTAGAGTTTTCCACATGTAAGATCATGTCATCTTTGAACAGAGATGATTTTACTTCTTCCTTTCCAATTTTGATGCCTTTTATTTCTTTTTCTTGTCTAATTGCTCTGGTGGGACTTCCAGCACTGTGCTGAATAGCAGTGGTGAGAGTGGGCATTCCTTTCATTGTTCTTGATCTTACAGGACAAAACTTACAGTCTCTCACCACTGAATATGATGTTAGCTGCACATTTTATATACGGCTCTTGATATGTCAAGGTAGTTTCGTTCTATTCCTAGTTTGTTGCCCACAAACCTTTTGTACTCGATCTTGCCTTACGGATCACAGACTACCTTGGGTGCCGACTCATGGAACTTCAGATGGGAATCTTGAATGTGCCTGCCTTAGACTAGGTTTCAACACCTACTCTAGGCATAACTTACATGTTCTTTCTATTTTAGAGGTAATGACTCTGAACTTTGTCACCTGAACTGAACTTTAACAACTAGACTTATGGCAGCTATTCATTTATTTATTTTTGCCAGACAGCCATCTCTATAAAGAAAGGAAGGATTTTACTTAAATATTTTTAGGGCCATATGTAAAAGAGCTCAGTAAACATATATTTACATTGTCTCTATCACTTAAAAGTGTTTTTCGCTAGCATGTTTGTCAAAACAATAAATATTTGCCAAATGAAAGAACGAATGAATTGCATGTTCTTAAATAGGCAGAGTTAAAGAACCATCTATTTTCTCTTTCTCTTTCTCTCTCCCAAAAATGCAGTCTTGCCCCAATGTTTCATGAGTTTTTACTGCTGACAGAAATTAAATAATATCTATAAGCTTTAAAAAATTAATGACTGTGATTGTTGGAACCATTTACTCCAAGCTTGTTGACTTTTCTCCATCGAAAATTGCTAAAACCTCAAATCAGTAGTAGTGAAACTGGCAAACAATTGTTACATATTGTTGACATTAGCTAACAAAATTTGAAAGATTTGATATGGAATTTAGTACTCTGTTGTTAGCAGTAGCACTATGCAAGAGGAAAGCCTGGACTTCCTCAAATTATATCATAAATATATATATATATATATAATTATCTAAAATTAGTGTTTGTTCTTTTTAAAAATCAATTCTGCTTTAGTTCAATTCTACAAAGCCATGTTTCATTTTAACCCAAATTGCAAGTTTGCTTTCCAACCCTTTAACAAAAAGCGATAATAGCCAAGAGAAAAATTCTGAGAGGCCAATAAATCAAGAAGTTTTGGAAGCCAGGGGGAAGGAAGGAGTGAGGGAGGAGTGAGGGAAGGAGAGGAAAGAGAAGGGAAAAAGAGAAGGAAGGAGAGAACAAGCATGTGTCTTTTATGCATTTACAAAGCACCATTTGGGAACTTTGAGAAACTGGGGGTCATAGTTTGTTTTCAAAATGGATATAGAGATAAATCCCTTTCCCCTGAAATAATCAGGTGAAGTAAAATTACCTTCTATTATGTTAAAATTGCCATTGGTGTGTTTATCTGATTCCACAATACAACAATAGGTATTTCATCTTCTTAGAAATCCATTATTGATTTTAGTCACATTATATTTAGGATGGGGGACAAGAAATCCTGATTTAGTAAATACTTATTTTTCCCTAAGGTAGTTTTTTTTATTTCTAATGTTTACCAATTTTGGAGTTTTGGGAAAAATAAGGAAGAGTACAATCTACCCAGAAGAGCAATGTTATTGTATGTCACCACAGGGAAATCTTCCATGTGGGTTGTGTGGGACCCAGAAGGGCCTAGGGCCCAATCAGGCAGCATGGGAAGGACGTGTTGCATAACAGGTTTGTCCCTGGCACCAGAATTTTCCCTGCAAGTATTAGTTTAAACTCATCAGATCTGGACATTTTTATAAAATGACATCTGGAGGGGTTTTACATTTTGATTTTATTAAGACAACAAAGGATGAAAAGAAAATTAATTTATTCTATGAAATGGGGAATTATATGCTACTTATAAACAATATATACCCATGTATTGAAAACTGTGTTCTGAAAAAACTCATGCAGGGAGATACTTATTGAAACCAGGCTCTTTGGTTTAAATAAATTGACAAAACCTTGCGTTGAAGTGAAACATTTCTCTTTACAGCAAGACTCTCAGAACATGTAATATGCTAATGTGAATCCTGACGCTCCAAACAGACCACAGAATACTTTTTTTTTTCATGGAATACTTCTTAGAACTATATGCATCTCCTAAAACCACATCTGTTGAGCACTGCAATACAGTTAATTTAAACAAATATATTAACAACTTCAATACTATATCATGGTGTTTTTTAAACTTTTTTTCTTGAGGAATTATAGATATACACTCTCATGAAGGTTTCACATGAAAAAACAATGTGCTTATTACATTCACCCATATTATTGAGTCCCCCCAATACCCCATAGCAGTCATTGTCCATCAGTGTAGTAAGATGCCACAGTCACTACTTGTCTTCTCTGTGCTACACTGTCTACCCCATGATCTCCCCATACCATGTGTGCCAATCATAATACCCCTCAATCTCCTTCTCCCCCCTCCCCACCTGCCTTCCCACACCCCTCCCCTTTGGTAACCACTAGTCCCTTCTTGGAGTCGGTGAGTCTGCTGCTGTTTGCATCCTTCAGTTTTGCTTTGCTGTTATGCTCCACAATGAGGGAAATCATTTGGTACTTGTCTTTCTCTGCCTGGCTTATTTCACTCAGCATATCCTCCAGCTCCATCCATGTTGTTGCAAATGGTAGGATTTGTTTCTCATGGCTGAATAGTATTCCATTGTGTATATGTACCACCTCTTCTTTATCCATTCATCTACTGATGGACACTTAGGTTGCTCCCATATTTTGGCTATTGTAAATAGTGCTACAATAAACATAGGGGTGCATATGTCTTTTTGAATCTCAGAAATTATATTAGTTGGGTAAATTCCTAAGAGTGGAATTCCTGGGTCAAATAGTACTTCTATTTTTAGTGTTTTGAGGAACTTCCATACTGCTTTCCACAATGATTGAACTAGCTTACATTCCCACTAGCGGTGTAGGAAGGTTCCCCTTTCTCCACATCCTCGCCAGCATTTGTTGTTCTTAGTCTTTTCGATGCTGGCCGTCCTTACTGGTGTGAGGTGATATCTCATTGTGGTTTTAATTTGCATTTCCCTGTTAATTCGTGACATGGAACATCTTTTCATGTACCTGTTGGCCTTCTGAATTTCTTCTTCATAGAACTGTCTGTTCATATCCTTCACCCATTTTTTAATCGGGTTATTTTTGTTTTGGGTGTTGATGCGTGTGAGTTCTTTATGTATTTTGGATGTTAACCCTTTGTCGGATATGTCGTTTACAGATATATTCTCCCATACTGTAGGATGCTTTTTTGTTCTGTTGTGCTGTGAGATGGTGTCCTTTGCTGTACAGATGCTTTTTAGTTTCATGTAGTCTCATGTGTTCATTTTTGCTTTTGTTTCCCTTGCTCAAGGAGATGCATTCAGGAAGAAGTTGCTCATGTTTATATTCAGGAGATTTTTGTCTATGCTTGTCTTCTAAGAATTTTATGGTTTCATAACTTACATTCAGGTTTTTGATCCATTTTGAGTTTACTTTTGTGTATGGGGTTAAATAATAATCCAGTTTCATTCTCTTGCATGTAGCTGTCCAGTTTTGCCAACACCAGTTGTTGAAGAGGCTGTCATTTCCCCATTGTATGTCCATGGCTCCTTTATTGTATATTAATTGACCATAATTGGCTGGGTTTATATCTGGGCTCTCAGGTCTGTACCATTGATCTATTGGTCTGTTCTTGTGCCAGTACCAAATTGTCTTGATTACTGTGGCTTTGTAGTAGATCTTGAAGTTGGGGAGAGTAATCCCACAGTTTTATTCTTCCTTCTCAGGATTGCTTTGGCAATTCGGGGTCTTTTGTGGTTCATGTGTATTTTAGAACGATTTTCTCTAGTTCATTGAAGAGTGCGGTTGGTATTTTGATAGGAATTGCATTGAATCTGTAGATTGCTTTAGACAGGATGGCCATTTTGACAACATTAATTCTTCCTATCCATGAGCACAGGATGTGTTTCCACTTATTCGTATCTTTAATTTCTCTAATGAGTGTCTTATAGTTTTCAGAGTATAGGTCTTTCACTTCCTTGGTTAGGTTTATTCCTAGGTATTTTATTATTTTTGATGCCTTGTGAATGGAATTGTTTTTTTTATTTCTCTTTCTGCTAGTTCATCTTTAGTATATAGGAATGCAACAGATTTCTGTGTATTAATTTTGTATCCTGCAATTTTGCTGAATTCAGATATCAGATCTAGTAGTTTTGGAGAGGATTCTTTAGGGTTTTTATGTACAATATCATGTCATATACAAACAGTGACAGTTTAACTTCTTCATTAGCAATCTGGATGTCTTTATTTCCTTGTGTTGTCTAATGGCTATGGCGGGGACCTCCAGAACTATGTTGAGAGAGTGGACATTCTTGTGTTCTTCCTGATCTTCTCGAAGAACCAGCTCTTGCTTTCATTGATTCTTTCTATTGTTTTATTTTTCTTAATTTTATTTATTTCTGCTCTAATCTTTATTATATCCCTGCTTCTACTGACTTTGGGCCTCGTTTGTTCTTCTTTTTCTAGTTTTGTTAATGGTGAGTTTAGACTGCTCATATGGGATTGTTCTTCTTTCCTGAGGTGGGCCTGTATTGCAATATACTTTCCTCTCAGCATGGCCTTCACTGCGTCCCACAGATTTTGTGGTGTTGAATTATTGTTGTCATTTGTCTCCATATATTGCTTGGTTTCTGTTTTTATTTGGTCATTGATCCATTGGTTATTTACGAGCATGTTGTGAAGCCTCCATGTGTTTGTGGGATTTTTCATTTTCTTTGCATAATTTATTTCTAGTTTCATACCTTTGTGGTCTGAGAAACTGGTTGGTACAATTCAATCTTTTTGAATTTACCGAGGCTCTTTTTGTGGCCTAGGATACGGTCTATTCTTGAAAATGTTCCATGTGTACTTGAGAAGAATGTGTATTCTGCTGCTTTTGGGTGCAGAGTTCTGTAGATGTCTGTTAGGTCATCTGTTCTAATGTGTTGTTCAGTGCTTCTGTCTCCTTACTTATTTTCTGTCTGGTTGGTCTGTCCTACAGAGTGAGTGGTGTGTTGAAGTCTCCTAGAATGAATGCATTGCAGTCTATTTTCCCTTTTAATTCTCTTAGTATTTGTTTCACATATGTAGGTGCTCCTGTGTTGGGTGCATAGATATTTATAATGGTTATATCTTCTTGTTGGATTGACACCTATGTCATTATGTAAAGTCGTTCTTTGTCTCTTGTGACTTTCTTTGTTTTGAAGTCTATTTTGTCTGATACAAGTACTGCAACTCCTGCTTTTTTCTCCCTATTATTTACCTTTTTGAAATACCTTTTTCCATCCCTTCACTTTTAGTCTGTATATGTCTTGGGTTTAAAGTGAGTCTCTTGAAGGCAGCATATAGATGGGTCTTGTATTTTTATCCATTGAGTGACTCTATGTCTTTTTTTTGCAATTATTAATATAAATTACATGAGCAACATTATGATTACTGGACTCCCCCCTATTATCAAGTCGCCACCACATACCCCATTGCAGTCACTGTCCATCAGCATAGTAGGATGTTATAGAATCACTACTTGTCTTCTCTGTGTTATACTGCCTTCCGCATATCCCCCCACCCCAAACCCACACCCACTACATTATGTGTGCTAAGTGTAATAGCCCTTTTTCCCCCTTATCCCTCCTTTTCCTCTCCTCTTCCCCAGTCCCTTTCCCTTTGGTAACTGTTAGTCCATTCTTGGTTTCTGTGAGTCTGCTGCTGTTTTGTTCCTTCAGTTTTTGCTTTGTTCTTATACTCCACATATGAGTGAAATCATTTGATACTTGTCTTTCTCTGCCTGGCTTATTTCACAGAGCATAATACCCTCTAGCTCCATCCATGTTGCAAATGGTAGGATTTGTTTTCCTCTTATGGCTGAATAATATTCCATTGTGTATATATACCACCTGTTCTTTATCCATTCATCTACTGATGGACACTTAGGTTGCTTCCATTTCTTGGCTATTGTAAATAGTGCTGAAATAAACATACGGATGCATATGTATTTCTCAAACTGGGCTGCTGCATTTTTAGGGTAAAATCCTAGTACGGGAATTCCTGGGTCAAATGGTATTTCTATTTTGAGTTTTTTGAGGAACCTCCATACTGCTTTCCACAATGGTTGTACTAATTTACATTCCCACCAGCAGTGTAGAAGGGTTCCCCTTTCTTCACATCCTCGCCAACATTTGCTGTTCTTTGTCTTTTGGATGGTGGCCATCCTTACTGGTGTGAGGTGACATCTCATTGTGGTTTTAATTTGCATTTCTCTGATGATTAGCAATGTGGAGCATCTTTTCATGTGCCTGTTGGCCATCTGAATTTCTTCTTCGGATAAGTGTCTGTTCAACTCCTCTGCCCATTTTTTTACTGGCTTATTTCCTTTTTGTTTGTTGAGGTGCATGAGCTCTTTATATAATTTGGATGTCAACCCCTTATTGGATATGTCATTTATGAATATATTCTCCCATACTGTAGGATGTATTTTTGTTCTACTGATGGTATTCTTTGCTGTACAGAAGCTTTTTAGTTTGATATAGTCCCACTTGTTCATTTTTGCTTTTGTTTCCCTTGCCTGGGGAGATATGTTCATGAAGAAGTTGCTTGTGTTTATGTCCAAGAGATTTTTGCCTATATTTTTTTATAAGAGTTTTATGGTTTCATGACTTACATACAGGTCTTTGATCCATTTTGAGTTTACTTTCAGGTATGGGGTTAGACGGTAACCCAGTTTCATTCTCTTACATGTAGCTGTCCAATTTTGCCAACACCAGCTGTTGAAGAGGCTGTCATTTCCCCATTGTATATCCATGGCTCCTTTATTGTATATTAATTGACCATAATTGACAGGGTTTATATCTGGGTTCTTGTTCTGTTCCATTGGTCTATGGGTCTGTTCTTGTGCCAGTACCAAATTGTCCTGATTACTGTAGCTTTGTAGTGGAGCTTGAAGTCAGGGAGCATAATTCCCCCTGCTTTATTCTTCATTATCAGGATTGTTTTGGCTATTCAGGGTCTTTTGTGGTTCCATATGAATTTTAGAACTATTTTCTCTAGTTCATTGAAGAATGCTGTAGATATTTTGATAGGGATTGCATTAAATCTGTAGATTGCTTTAGGCAGGATGGCCATTTTGACAATATTAATTCTTCCTAGCCAAGAGCATGGTATGAATTTCCATTTATTAGTGTCCTCTTTAATTCCTCTTAAGAGTGTCTTGTAGTTTGTAGTTTTCAGAGTATAGGTCTTTCACTTCCTTGATTAGGTTTATTCCTAAGTATTTTATTCATTTGGATGCGATTGTGAATGGAATTGTTTTCCTGATTTCTCTTTCTGCTAGTTCATCATTAGTGTATAGGAATGCAACAGATTTCTGTGTATTAATTTTGTATCCCTCAACATTGCTGAATTCAGATATTATATCTAAGTAGTGTTGGAGTGGATTCTTTAGGGTTTTTTATGTACAATATCATGTCTTCTGCAAACAGGGACAGTTTGAGTTCTTCTTTGGCAATCTGGATGCCTTTTATTTCTTTGTGTTGTCTGATTGCTGGTTGGTACAATTTCAACCTTTTTGAATTTACTGAGGTTCTTTTTGTGGCCTAATAGATTATCAATTTTTGAAAATATTCCTTGTGCACGTCAGGAGAATGTCTATCCTGCTGCCTTTGGATGGAGTGTTCTGGACATGTCCGTTAGGTCCTTCTGTTCTAATATGTTGTTCAGTGCCTCTGTCTCTTATTTTCTGTCTGATTTATCTGTCCTTTGGAGAGAGTGGTGCGTTGAAGTCTCGTAAAATGAATGCATTGCATTCTATTTCCCCCTTTAATTCTGTTAGTATCTGTTTCACATATGTAGGTGATCCTGTATTGGGTGCATAGATATTTATAATAGTTATGTCTTCTTGTTTGACTGAACCTTTTATCATTATGTAATATTCTTCTTTGTCTCTTGTGACTTTCTCTGTTTTGAAGTCTATTTTGTCTGATACAAGTAGTGCAGCTTCTGCTTTTTCTCCCTATTAGTTGCATGAAATATCTTTTTCCATCCCTTCACTTGCAGTCTGTGTATGTCTTTGGGTTTAAAGTGAGTCTCTTGTAGTTAGCATATAAATGGGTCTTGTTTTTTTATCCATTTAGTAACTCTATATCTTTTAATTGGTACATTCATACCATTTGCATTTAGGGTGATTATTGACAGGTACATACCTATTGCCATTGCAGGCTTTAGATTCGTGGTTACCAAAGGTTCAAGGGCAATTCCCTTACTATCTAACAGTCAAATTTAACTCACTTAGTATGCTATTACAAACACAACCTAAAGGTTCTTTTTTTTGTTCCTCCTTTTTCTTCCTCCTCCATTCTTTGTATGTTATGAATCATATTCTGTACTCTTTGTCTTCCCTTAGGTGACATTTTTAGCCTTAAGAACACTTCCATCTATAGGAGTCCCTCCAAAATACACTGTAGAGGTGGTTTGTGGGAGGTAAATTCTCTCAGCTTTTGCTTATCTGTAAATTGTTTAATCCCTCCTTCAAATTTAAATGATAACCTTGGCGGGTAAAGTATTCTTGGTTCAAGGCCCTTCTACTTCATTGCATTAAATCTATCATGCCACTCCCTTCTGGCCTGTAAGGTTTCTGTTGAGAAGTCTGATGATAGCCTGATTGGCTTTCCTTTGTATGTGATCTTATTTCCCTCTCTGGCTGCCTTTAATAGTCTGTCCTTATCCTTGATCTTTGCCATTTTAATTACTATATGTCTTGGTGTTGTCTTCCTTGGGTCCCCTGTGTTGGGAGGTCTGTGCACCTCCATGGCCAGATTGGGGAATTTTTCAGCAATTACCTCCTCAAAGACACTTTCTATCCCTTTTTCTCTCTCCTCTTCTTCTGGTACCCCTATAATGTAAATGTTGTTCCATTTGGATTGGTCACACATTTCTCTCAATATTCTTTCCTTCTTAGAGATCCTTTTTTCTTTCTGTGCCTCAGCTTCTTTGTATTCCTCTTCTCTAATTTCTATTTCATTTATCATCTCCTCTACCATATCTAATCTGCTTTTAAAACTTCCATTGTATGTTTCATTTCTGGTACTGTTTTCTTTAATGATTGGATCTCTGACCAGAATTCATCCCTGAGTTCTTGAATATTTTTCTGTACCTCCATGAGCATGTTAATGATTTTTATTTTGAAATCTCTTTCAGGCAGATTCATGATGTCAATTTAATTTGAATCTTTCTCAGGAGTTGTATTCACATTCATAATTTGACTTTGAACCAGGTTCCTTTTGCATTTCATACTTGTATATGGTGCCCTCTAGTGTCCAGAAGCTTTACTCTCTGGAGCTGCTCAGCCCCTGAAGCAATGTCAGGGCTAACAGCGGAGTGGTATTGGTGCCTGGGTGGAGGAAAGAGCTGTTTCCTGCTTCCTGGCTGCTGTGCCTGTCTCCACTGCCAGAGCCGCTGGTCCAAGCACACAAGTATATGCCTCTATGCTTTGCGTTTGTAGTTGTTGTATACAGGGCTTCCCTCTGGCTGACCTAACGCCAGGGTAGGGTTTGCCAGTTTGTAAGCCAGGTTGGGCTGGCTGGGAGAAAGTTGCAGTAGGCTGCTTATCATGGTGGGGGTCTTGGAGCTGTGTAGGCAGCCAGGTAGCTGGAGCTTCTGAAGACAGTGAAAGTTCCCAACCTGCTGGGCAGAGTGCACCCAGACAATTTTGTCTCCCTGTCCTTTCTCCTGAGCAGTAAGCTCTGTGCAATCCTTGCCCCTTTAGCAGCCCTCTTGCTGTTAGGAAGTCTCTCAGACTGCCCGCCTTTCTTTTGTCCCAGAGCAGCCGGATATGGATCCCTCCTTTCCACAAGTGGCTGGAATCTCAGTCTCTCCAGGTATTCTGCCTGTCTTAGCTTTCCAACCCCCTAGTCACAAGAATACCATGCAAGCACCATGAAATGTAGGTTTGAGCAGATCTCCGGAGTTAGGTATTCAGTCATCCCGGGCCTGCACTCCCTCCCTGCTCTGTTTCTCTTCCTCCTCCCGGAGAGCTGGGGTGGGGTAAGGGCTTGGGTCCTGCCAGGCCACGGCTTTGGGACATTACCCTGTTCCATGAGGTTTATTCTTTTCTCTAGGTGTGTGCAGTTTGGTGCAGTCCTCTTTCCTGTTGCTCTTTCAGGATAAGTTGTATTAGTTATATTTTTGTATTATATGCGGTTTTAGGAGGAAGCCTCTGTCTCACCTTTCATGCCACCATCTTTAATCCTCTCCTGTATACTTTTTTTTAAATTATATTTATTGTTTGTTTCTCTTATGTAGAATGGAGGCATAATTTTTGTCTGTTTTTGTTGTTCACTGAAATGTGCCAAATATGTACAAAATAGCATCTAGAAACACAGTAGTCATGTTAAAAAATACAGTGAATGAAATACTTTTCATGCTTTTGTATCTCCTGAGGTTCATCCGAAACTACTTGGAGTGTTATAAAAACTGTATCATAGCTAGAATGTCTTCTTATATATTCTCCTAGGAAGACATTAAAGAATGTACAAGTTTTGGCAATAGGCTGGATTTCTTCCGTTCACATGTGAAATGAAGATATGAAGTATAGGGCTACCTGTTACACAGATATTCAGATATTGCAAGTTCTAGGAAAAAATCATTGAGACCTTAATGTTTGGTATGTATATTATTTTAATTAGTTGAGCAAATTTAATTGTCTGATAGTTTTTAGTCACTTAATTTATGCATTGCTTCTCTATACAATGATATAAATGTGAAGACAAACTAGAGTTATCTCCAGCATCAGAAACAATATTTAAACTGTCACACCATTCCAGAGTTTGTACCTTTGAAGTTGTGCATTGCAGGATGGGGTGGTTGGGATTGCTGCTGAAAGTGGAATTTAGGAAGTACGTTTTAGGTCATTCGGTGAGCAGGAATCCTCCCTCCCCTGGCCATTAAATCCCTGTGAGGAGCCCACATTACTTGTAACTAAGGTATTTTCAATAAAAAATATTGCTGGATTAAACTGTTACCAAGTTCAAGAAACTACCACCATTTAAGCAGCAGTAAAGCTATATTCTAGACTTTAGACTTCAAAAGAGCTCTTTTTCTCATAGCTAGCAATAACAAATGTTTCTGAGCACGGACATTTAGTACTCTGTATATTTCTTAGTACCTCATAGATCCCCAAACTTAATTGAACATGCACTCTCTAATTTTCCAATTTCTACGTGAAGCATGTCTCAATTGAGGGACTCCAGTTTGAGTCCCCCAGTTCTCAAATTTTCTTTTGAAGAGTGTGTTAAGTATAGATTCCTGGACTTTACCTGCAGAAATTGTAATTCCCTTAGTGTGGAGAGGAGCTCAAGAATTTGCACGTTTAGCAAACACCCCAAGGGAGTCACACGCAGAAGTTTAGAGCAGCAGGACAGTTTATCACTAGGCATCACTTGTGTGGAATCTGAGAAGATTCATGGCTATTCCCACGTATAATGCTATCAGTGTAGCTGGTGAAGCTTATTCCCTAATGCTCTTTTTTTTTTTCTGCATTGGGAGTTCCTAAAGGTTAGTGAAAACATGTGAAAATGAAGACTATTGCTCTATCTGTAGAAATCAGATAAAATAGACTACATTGGGGTTGTCAGATTGAGAAACTTAATTTTTTTTTTAATTTTAAAGATTTCCCCAAAAGGTCACTTTTTAAATCTCATTATTTATAGGCACTGTAGCCCAGTGAAGTTATTTGCAGTTTAGCTAAACTATTTTTTGTTTCCACCATACCATGGGATCTGTATGTCACTCTTAATTTAAAATTTTTATTATGACCAAAGTCATTGAGCTATTTTAGCCTATTCCTGGCATTTTAGACAGCAAGAATAGAAAGTAATATAATTATGAGCCTAGAAAAAAGTAAAATACCAGTATTCTACCAAATAGATTAGTAATTATACTAGCAGAAATAAAGGACAGACATGGCTTCAGGGAGTCCTTTTGATCTGTTCTTCATGGTGGAAAAAAACTTAATGTGTTCATACACGATTCCCGGTGACTTCTAGAAACTGCCTTGGTCACTGAAATACAGAGCAACCACAAAGTAACAAGAATCAGACAATTTTGTTCTTGTAGTAGCTGTTTCATGTCATTTACAAATTCAGACCTTTGAAACTGTCAAAATAAGTTAGGGACAAAATGGTCAGTTTCAAACTCCATTGTTCCTTCCTTTTTAGGAAGTAACACCGTAACCTAACAAAAACATGTTTTAAAAAATAGCTGCTGTATTTATTTTCCATTATATATTTTACAAAATACACATTTCACTGCAGTAGCTTATATTGGTAGTGGCTAATAAGCATTTCAGTTCTCGTCTGAACACTGCATCCTTTTATCCACCTAAAAATAATTTTCTATTAAGGTGAAACAATTTTTCTCTTTTCACTTACTTTTTTCCAAGAAAAAAGATCATTTTGGTGCTCGGTGAATTTCATGCAGTGTATTTATCTATAAAGTTGTGAGGACATTTCAGATTATTTCATATTAAATTAGAAATTCTCTGCAGATAATTGTTTATTGCCTCTGGACAGAGAAAATTGAAATCCCTTAATTCACTAGAAGGAAGTTATAGAGATAAAATTATTCATCATTATTAAACGATTGGACTCCATCTGTCTCATTCTGTTGACAGAAAACTTGACAGAGCTTTCAATATGATTGATCTGGTTGGGGGAAAGGCATTAGTGTTTTTTTTAAAAGCACCATGGTGATTCTAATGCACAGTGAGGTAGAAACCCACCACTTAGACGCCTGCAGCCATACAGTGAATAGGGCACACTGCCTCTGCACTAGACGAGGGCTCTGTTAGTTGGGGCTTATGCTTATGCTACAAGGACACAGATTTGATCGAAAGTTGGAACATAACTTTAAAAAAAGAGGTATAATTGACATATAACATTATATTAGTTTCAGGTGCACAATAGAATGACTTGCTATTTGTATGTATTGCAAAATGATCACCTCACCACAATAAGGCTAGTTAACATCTGTCAAAAATTAAATGACTTGTAATTTATTTAAATTTAATCTGGAAAGGATAGATTAAAAAAAGCTGGATCATATAAAACACATCCTTCTGCCATAAGCACTGTACATTTTTTTCCTATTTGACGGGCTAAGAAATCAAAAGTAGGTGATGAGAGAATAAACTGGAGTCAGGGTCAGGATTGCACATTGTGGCCTTAAACACCTTAGTTTCCTGTTGGACTGACAGGCCCTTCAGCCTTCCTTTTATCCTTTTTGTGTGTTCGTCCTGATCGGGTCTGTCCTACAGTCAGTTGTGCACACATCGGAATATGCCACAGGAAGCTGAGTCCTCGGAAGGCAGGGGCAGCGTCGCTGGTCCTGTATATGCCCAAAGAGCCTGGCACACGGGCTGCCCCTTGCAGACTTACAGTGATTAATTGTGGAAATGAGAGAGCTGCCTCATGGATGGTTAGAAAGAGTAATAAGAAATAGTAGAGAGAAGGGCACTGAGTATAGACTCTCATGATCTCAGCTGTGGTTCTAGCTATGTTGCTCATTAGTCGGGTGATTTGAGGCCTGAATGAGTCTGTTTTCACATCAACAAAATGGGAAGGCTATATCCCATGTTCTCACAAGGTCATCACGTGGGTTAGTGACACCGTAAAAAAACCCAACAGTTTGTGGATTAACAATACTTAAAAAAATTAATTCTGCAAGATGACATGGTACAATCAGTGGCAGGAGAGATGGGCTTATGATCAGAAGGCTTGGCTCTGGCACCACCGTGACCACTTACTTGTTTTACTACTGTGTACCTGTCATTTAACTTTCCTAAGCCTCAGTTTCTTCATCTTTAGAATGAGGATATTTATACTTGGTACACCTACTTGAGTGAAGTTACTCATTACATAAACATGGAGTTAGTGAGCATTTAACTACCAGGCACAGGATACTGCCCTGAATAAGACAACTTAGTCCTGCCAGTGGGGCTTACAACCTAGAGGAAAATAGGGTAGATGTAAAGCCACTTTGTAGATTATAAAGTGGTAAGCAAACAGGCAGTATTACTACTGTTAATGTTACAAAATTGAAGAAGAATATTCTAGATAAACTTAAAAAATTAACTGTTTATTTTGTTCTGTGGTTCCAAATGTTTCAAACATAAGCAAACTCCCAGCAGTTTCTGAACTGGTAGTCAGAGACTACATGAGACCAACTTTAAAAAGTGGGATTAGATTGGGTTTCCATCTTTAATTATTGATTATATATGTGAAAATATCTAGCAGAGTGTTCCAAAGGTTTAAGAAAAAAGAGATATGATGACACCAAATCAGATTCTTGAACTGAATACTGGATATCATGAGGTCCTAAGAGAAATACCACTACTGTTTTCAGGTCTTTAGAATACCATGTAAGGAATTCCATGACATTTAGTAGATGTAGTTAATTCTATCATGTTCTGAGAAGCTGTATCAGGGGTCATAATGCTATCCTAATGCCAGGGAGTTTGTGGTTGATACTATTTTATAAACTGATGAATACACTCATCATACCTGGTGTGAGTTTGTTTTAAATGATTTTAATTTGATTCAATGATTAAAATAAGGGCTAAAGTTGTGATAGGTTTTTGGCATTTTCAAAAAATAATTCAAATTGTATGTATTTATATTATTTTTCCTTCAGTTATGTTCTGTTCCTCTACAAAGCATACAAAATTAGCTTTCTAATTCTGTTTATTGTGTTTTTGAGAATATTTATGTGAAATGGTCTAAAATGAAAGGCAAAGTATTTGCATTCAATAGCCAACTTCTGTCTTATATGGTCTCTCTTCTTATTCTTTCTTATTGATATTATTGGAACTACAATTAAAGAGCATACTTGACTTTACATATGCAATTGGACGAAGCTTCATAACACTGAAAGTGCTAGTAAAGTGAAAATGTTGAAACTCATGCTCTGAGAAATGAACAACGATCTGCAATTCCAGGCCCTGGTCACCTAAGCTGCAAGGAACACAGCCACGGAAATATAAACTGGAAGGAAGCCCTTGGTGAGCTGACTGCTTTGACTGCCATATCAATCAGGTGCCTTTTCAAACGGAAACTTCTTTACATTTGGTTAATGAAACTCCTCCCTCCTGGGCAGCAGGACTTGAATTCTCCAACTAGGAAGGTGTTAGGCTGTCAAGAGTAAAGGGTCTAGTTGGGTGAAAGTCCTTGGCACCAGTTACATGAGCTGTAAGGGATGGACATTTGGCATCCATGTGCTGTGCTCAGCAATGTACTTCAAAGCAAACTTTTTCAACAATTTTCAAGTTAGTGAGTACATCACACTCAAGTCCTGTCTGGTGCTTCGAAAAGCATCACTGGGTTTTGAATGTGATCTCTTCCACACAAAGCTTATTTTTGGGCCTTAAGGGAATCCATGCTTGGAAATTCTATAAAACCCTTGGTGTTTACATCCCGGCTTTAAAGTCTTTGGCCTGATACTCTCCTGTATAACATAAAGGTCTCACAGCAGGAAGCTTCAAAGGCAAACGCCCACAAAGAAAAGAGTAGGGACAAAAAATCTTGTGAAACAGTGAAGAATTCTTCAACAAGTTCTCCTTAAACTGTAGTCATGATGCCTGTCATTTGACCAAACGGGGGCAGTTAGAGAATGAGAGTGCAATATTTTCCTGGCTAAAAGGAGTTTCATTGTCTTTCTTTTTCAACCCAAATCTTATATCCCTGTCACCTTTATACACATTCTCATAGTAATGCACTGAGACCTTACTGACCCCTGCCAATGTTGTGCCCAGGACACTCCTGAAAATGCTCTTGGCTGTTTCCTGTGCTGGGCCGTGGGCCTTTGGCCTCCTGCTTTGTCCCCAGCACCTGGGCCAGTCGCAGTGCCTCTTAGGCACTGGATACATACTGGGTGAGTGAATGAATACATATGTCTCTTCTGTCTAAACTGAAGATATACCTAGGGAGAACAAAGTTATCATCTTTTCCTAAAGAGGGTGATTTGCATTTCTGAGGACCCACTGACTTGGTGTGCTAACGGGTTCATTGGGCCTCTGACCTTCCCAAGAATTAATACCCTCATGGGCATTTCTTCAGAAACAAACCCTGTAAACAAGTAATAATATTACACTACCTTACAGGAACTCGGAGAAGGGAGCATGAGCTATGTCTGGAGGAGGAGATATTTACACGTGATTTTGAAGTAGGACTAGTTTACCAGATGAAGATGAGGGAGGGAATCATGGACACAGAGAACAACACACTGCAGAGGAAGCAGACGTAAGAGAACATAGCCCTGGGGGAGGGGAGGCACAGGGGAGGTAGTAGGAAATCAGGCTAGGCATGTCGGCTGGGGTCACTGTGTGCAGGGCCATGCTATCAAACTTCCATTTCCTTTTGATATAGTAAGGAAGCTATAGAAGAGTCATGCAGCACAGTGATGCGATCAGGAATTGAATGATTTCTGCGTAATCTCCTGGAGGGCTGAGGATGCCCTGCTGCTCTGAGAGGTGGCTTCAGTATCCCAGTTAACAAGGACACATAATCTGGCCACACACAGGAAACATCAGCAGCCCATTTACCCCTATAGAGAGAAAGTGTGTGGCATAAGGACACACCATCATTAATTTACTAATATGTGAGGCAATGTTTGGGTTGGGGGATAAAAATACAACTTGAGAAACAATTGTAAATGAAGACAGAGGTGCTGCCCTTGAGAGACTTGCAGTTTAGTTGGGAGATAGGGTTGTAAGGAGCTTGTTACCAGAGGCTGATGGAAATAAGTGCAATAGTATGGGAGGGTCTTATATCTGTGTTGTTCTGTGTTGTCGCCTTTTTAATAGAAGTGGGAGGCTATTTCTAAATACCCCACAGAAGACCTCCCAGTTTGAACCACACGACACAGTCGTGAAGCTGACCCAAGTAAGTTGGCAAGGGCCTGACAGCTTCACTTAGCAGAATTCAGGTCGTGCCTGGCACTCTGCCTGGCCAGAGTAAGCAGGTGGTAGATGCTCACTGAGTGTGGGAAGAGCTGTGTCTACTGTGAGAAGATCTCTGACCTCGAATTACCAAGGCCTGGATTTTTGACATCATTCTGCCCTTAATCCTGTGGTTTGGAAAACTCATTTAACTTTTTCTGAGCCTCAGTTTCCTCATCAGTATAACAAAAGGACTAAACTAGATGATTTCTAAAGTAGGTGCCATGGTTTCTGATTTTATGAGCTGCAGGACAAATTCTTATCCACATTTGGTAGTGGGAAGTATGGGTAGTTTTCATATAAACAAACAGGATTCTTGGTTTCCAATCGAGTATGAACACAAGGCATATTTTGTGCATATTAGAACATCAAGATGAGAAGGAAGAGGTCCTCATTTTATGAGTCCAGGAGCCCAGTGTAGGGCCTGAGATTGGACAGACCATCCTTCCTCCCCACTGTGAGGATATTTTCTCCTTACAACTGCCAAGATGGCATCCTTCCCAATCTCCATATGAAAAGTAGTCACTTTCAGACCTTCACATTTAGGATTTCATTCAGCCACATTCTGCAAGAAGAACATTGTTCACTAAGAAGGGACTCTGGAGAATCTAGAGAATTTGGAATGGCGCATCTTAGGGGTTGTTGTACGACTTGACTTGAAATGAGCAGTTTAATTTACTCAGATAAAAGTATGGAATGGTTGTGTTCTTTTTGATATGAGAGTTTTCAGGCCTTTCAGAGCAAATAATTAATATAATGGGGAAATTTAGTGAAGAATTAAATGGCTGAAGATGGTTAATGCAAACTTGAGAGAATTTATGGAGGGTGTCTTAGGAACTCAAACCCTACATATGTCTCTTCCGTGTAAATTGAAGATATACCTAGGGAGAATAAAGTCATCATCTTTACCTTTAAAGAGGGTGATTTGCATTTCTGAGGACAATATGAAGAGGGCAGGCGAAGGGTCCTCTGGTAGTAGATATCTGGTTGGTGGGTGGGGATGTCAGTCAATGAGACAATTCTACCTAAAAGAATAAATTTCTTCCTTTAATAGGCTTCCAACTGTATAAAAAGTGAAAGAAACATTAAATTAGGGGAATCAGACTAGATTAACCAGGTTACTTTTCCAGGATCCAAGCCAATCCAAAATGGTATCTACCTCTATGGTAAGAAAGTGTTTGATCCATTTCTCCATATCCTGAGAGCATTTGGGATAGAAAACAGATTTACAATTAAAAAGAAAAAAAAGGAAGCAGCCATTGTTGTGGTCCCTAAACCTTGGAAGGGACATTCATTTTCATGTTAACTTACCTTTGGTCTCCTTAATAAGGGAGTGGAGTTGGGGAGGCTCAAACATTGAGAAGGTTCTCTAGGAACTCGGCTTCAATGAATGATGGGTCATGTTGTGGATGACAGATTGGAGAGAAGGGGATGTAGCGTTCCAAAATCTCAGCTGTGGAGTCTGTATGCCTCTGATCATGAGGTATCACTGGAAGGCGCAGTATCCCAGGCTCCTTGTTGACATCAGAGAGGCTTTCCTCCGACCATCCTCCCTGAGTGGAATCTCCTTCTCTCCTCCGCATCCTACTGTATGGCAACAAATTCTTTTTGTATTATATGCCCTGGCTGTTGGGTCATATAACTCCCATTATGTGGGATTAGAGATGAGGTGGACAAAAGATCTAGTAGCCCAAGAATGCCTGCCTGAGGAAGATTATGATAATCCTGGGAGGGAATTCAACCTATGGGTTTTCTTACTTGCTTCAGATGAATTTGGGGTGATTTGGCATTGAGGCGGAAAATGATATTTATCATGAGGAGTGTGGAGGACTGTTGCGGTGAGTCCTTAATGATCCCTGTTGGAGAGTCATTCTTGGGTTATTTATAGACTCAGAATGAAAAGAATTAAAATTAAAGCCCCCTAAAGAATAATAAGCAAAGTGAAAAATGTAATTAAGATAATAACACGGATGATATGTAAAAGCTAGAATAAATGCAAATAGTACAATAAAACTAACAGAGGAGTAAAGATATGTCAGAGTAAGAAAACCGAAATAACACTGTAGACAATGAAACAAAGAGGTCAAAGGTGAGAAAGCTAACCCAGAGAACTAGAAAAATAACAAAATAGGATAAAACTATACATTCTTAAAAAGTATAAAAGTACCCAAACGAAGAAGAAATTTAGAATATTTTGCCAGGAAAATAGTCTGGAAGTGTATACAACTAGGTTTTGTGTGAGGTTATCTTTGCGTGAGAGTGAATATGATTTTTTTAGTTATTCGTTTTGCTTGTTTGTAATATGTGATTTCTCTGAAATTATCCTACATTGTATACGTAATAAAAATCATAAGAAAAATGTGAAATTAAAATAAGCAGACAATACAGAAACAAAAAAGGCATTTAATTAGACAAATAGTAAAAACTAAGAAATACAAAGAAAGCAGAGAACAATGAATATTCCACAAAACAGTACAAACCAGAAATTAAAAGATTAAATGGGAAAAATAAAAGCACTACAAGAATGTAAATATTTATAAAATTTAACAGACTAAGGGATTTTTTTTTAAAAAGAGAAAATGCAAAGGCCTAAGGAATTCTTGAGTTCAATGCTCTTTTTTAGGGGCTAAGCCGGGGCTCCCCCCTCGGCTTGCAGTCCCCACACATATCCTCAGTGGGGAGGTCCAAGGGCAGAGAGCAAGTTCCTCGCCTCTCTAGCTCACCTTACTTTGGGGGTTCTGGCTCCTGTATCCCTCTAAACGTGTCTAGCAAATGGTGTGGCAGAGCCCAATTCACCTGGCTCTGCGTACGTACGGAGAAGCAGTCGGGAGGCACAGTGCCCAGTTTCTGAAACACGCCCAGAACGTGGCTCCGGGAGTCTGCTGTCATCCTCTGTTGCCTTGGCAGTTTGGTCTGCACTGAACTGCTCCCTCGGCGTTTGGAGTCAGACATTGAACGGTACACATTCCAAGAGGGGAAAAAAACGGATAAAAGAATGACTATGTTTTGGGCATCTACTCTGGATCAGGCACTACACGGGGAATATGACTGTTCCGTTTTTTGGTCTCCCCGTATCGGATAAGGCAAACTGCATAAGGCCAATTTTGAGGCCCATGAGCTGGAAGCCAGAAGGTCATCTAATTTGCTCAAAGCCCCATCCAGTAGTGGAGTGTGACTCAGAAACCCTTGGAACTTTTACCACGCCGCGCCCGCTGAGAAAGTGTTCTGGTAGGGCCACCCCATGCTCCTTTCCAGAGTAAGGAGGAGGTGTGTGAGACGGAGGCTTTCCGCAGAAGCCAGCCAGGGCACATCTGCCCCGTGGTCCTGCTTAGCACCAGGGTGAAGCCGAGAAGGGCGCAAATGACGCAGCTTCCAGAAGCCAGGCTGGTAGTGGTTCTCAAAGGGTGCCCCCTCCCGCCCCTCCGGCAGCATAGGCATCACCTGTGAGCTTGTCAGCAATGCAGAGTTTCAGGCCCCACCCTGACCTGTTGGATCTGAATATCCGGGAATGAGCGCAGGAAACCAAACACATTCTTGGGTGATTTTTAAACACAATAAGTTTGAGGGGGAGAGGATGGTAAGTGGATGAGACTTGGAGCTCATCGACAGTATTTCAAGTGGGGTTTTGGTGGGAAGAATAAGAAAAATTAGGCACTGGAATGATGGGGACACTTAGGGTGGGAAATGCCTGCAGTCAAGCCCACGTTTGATTCTGTCTCAGTCACGAACAGATGAGAGACCCCAACAGTCCCATCCTGAGCCAAGCCTCACCTCCTTAGGCTCAGGAGCTGCTGGGGCTCTTGTCACTTATCTCAGGGGGCTGCTTGAAGGCAAAGAAAATTAACAGAAGTGTATAAGCCTGACATGGAGTCGATGTTCAGTAAACAGCCCCTGAGTTTTGATTTAAACCGGGAACTGAGTGGATGGGCGGCAGTTTCTTTCGCTCTCATGGTGACTCTGCTCCATGCAGGCAACTCCAGGGGTTGAAACATCCCCTGCTGGTCCAGGCAACCCAAAGGAACGTGGAAAGGTGAACTCTCCACTTGGACTAATTTAAACAAGGAAGCAAATATTTTGCTGATCTTCAGTTGAGGCAGAAACTAAGTACATCCCACAAAAGACAAAAGGGGCTGGTTTTCTCCAAGTTAATACATTTTTTGCTGTGTGGAGGATAGAAAAAATAGATTGATTCATGCAGCCTGAGCAAGTGGGGAGCAGTGTGGCCTAATGAAAGGTCTCACAGACTCGAGGAAAAAGGCCTGGATTTGAATCAACTCTGGTCTGTGATTTCCTAGCCAGGTAACCTTAGCAGGTTATTGTATCTTCCTGAATTGTAGGCTCTTCATTTCCAAGAGGGGGAAAAATCCCCACCTTCCAGTGTTGTGAGGATTGGAGAAAAACGTAGGTAAAAACATTCATAATTGTGCCAGGCTGATGAGAAATGTTTTCTGTATCTCAGCTCTATTCCTAGCCTTTGCCCTGAATAGAGGCAGGGGAAGCTCCGTCACCGCTAGCCCTGAGCAGTTCCAGCTCTGCAAGGTCAGCGTGGGCCTTTGGGAGAAGCCGTTTATGTGATCTGGGCCCTCTTCATGGATACTGCACATTGCCCAGTCTTTCCTGGGTTGGGAAGAATGTTTGCCAAGCTGGTTGATCAACTCTTTTCTGCAACACAGGATGTTTTGTGCTCCCTTTCTTGAGTCAAGGAAGCCCCTCCCCTTTCCTACTGTCTGTGCTTGGAGACCCTTCGAGTTGCGAATGGGGTCTCTGTCTGGCCAACGTGAATAAGACTAAGACAAGCAGATAGAAAATAGCATCATTTCATGGGTACTGATTTTATTGTTAGGTTGGGTGGACTGAAAAATGGGGGATGTTTTTAGTTTCTATCTTAGTCTATTCTAGAGGGATGGGGAGAGAGAAAGAAAAAAATCAGTCAGTCTGCTCTCTTGCCCCGGGCTCCATAATTTGCCTTTTACTTTCTGCATTTTCATATTTGAGTCTGAAAAGCAGAGGACCAAAACAATCAGCCCCAGATGTCCTCGTGCAATCTGCAGGGTACGTGAATTCAGTTAGCATGCAAATTGTCATCCTAGGGCGATTCCAGGGGACTGCTGCAAAGACAGCAGGGTTGCTTTGCAAAGTAGATAGAGGGCATGATTAAAATGTCTGGATCCAATCATATGTTTAATTACAATCCCTTTTTTATCTCAACTACAATGACTGGTAGCTATTATGACACAATATTGAAAATGTGTATGACGCATGGTGGCACTTGGAAGGCTGAGAGGTGGTCTGTGTTTGATCAGAATGATCAAAGCCCCTCAGCATGGAGAGCCCCCTTTCCTTCTCCCTCATCTGATCCACTTAGATGAACAAAATACGATTTATAGGAGACAGTTTATATGATTTTCATTCCCCAAAAAGCAGGGACATAATTTTTGCAGCACCACTTCCCCTAGAAACAATGGGAGCTTGACAATGCTTAGACTCTCCCAGTAACAGACCTTATCCCATGGTTGTCTACAAGGCGTCTCTCATGCCTCAGCTTTCATTTACTCTCATATGTTCAAACACTTGAATTTTCTTTTTAGTATGATCTGAAAAAGACACCCACAAAAATATCTTTAAAGTGCTGAGAGAAGGAACTCTTGATTATTTCTTTCTATTCATCCAGATTACATTTTTGGGATGTCAAAAACTAACAGTGAATTTCTCACGGAAGGATATGCTGACATGATGTTTAATGACTTGGGTGACAAAAAGACTCAACCTCACCATGCAGAGTGGTAAAAGCGGCATCAGCTAACACTGCTGTTACAAGGGAGAATTTATATTGGAGCTGTTCTCTTGTTTGTTGTTTTGTCCTCTAGCTGACAGTCTGGAAGGCTGAGAGGTGGACAACACAGAAATGAACTCGGTCAGCTCGCCTCCTCCTGGGTATCTTGAACATGTAACCTACAGAATGGAGAGAACTCAGTTTGCTTACACCTTGGTGAAAATACCTAGTACTAATCTGGAATAAATTTTAGTCATATAAAAAGTCTTACACATTTTACAGCTAGGAAGCAGTGTGTTCTCACACCTTGGAGGTTTTCGGGTGGTACTTTATATAGAACTTGGGTTGTGGTCTCACATGTACTTGTCCCTCTGTTTCAGACGGGCCTGGCCCTTCCCTGATCTCCTGTTACAGTGGTTATTATTGTATAAAGAAAACCAAAAACATTCCTGCTTAGCACTAAGAAACTCAGTGAGGTGTCATCGTGCTCCCGCTCTGCTCTCAGTGTCGTGCTCCGGGCCGCAGGGGCACCAGCTGACTGGTAAGGGCTGAATCCTGCCCCCAGAGACTTGACAGCCTGTGCGAGTTCTACAGTGAGTCGTATCTGAGGACAACACAAAGATAAAGAGATGGATAGAAAGGCAGATGAGGAGAGAGATGGGGAGTTTCAGAGGGAGGGAGGGAAAAAACTGGAACAGGAGCGTGGGCAGAGAGAAAAATATGGCTAGAGCCCTTACCCCTTCATCAGCTGGGTCCTGCTACTGCAAGTGCCCAAGGGTGGGGAGGGGAAGGGGGCACTGTCTACAGCCAGAGGGCTTTGCCTCCAGACTCGTTTGCTGAAAATCTAACTATGATTGGCTGAGAGGGCCCTGGCTGAATCATAAGTACTACTTTTGTATCTGTGACCTCAGGTTTACCTGAAAAACAGACTGAATGACCTTTTTAGTTCTTACCCTAATTCAGCCCTTTAAATCCTATACCAACAACTAACTTTTCTTGAGCTCGTATCATGGGCCAGACATTGTAAAGCACTTAATAGGTGTTCTCTCATTTAGTCTTACAGATCTCCCCTTTGAGGTAAATACCATTTTTTTGCAATGGTTCAGGTGAAGAAAGTGAGACACAGAAAAGCTAAGTGACTCACCCACGGTTAGGCATCAAGTAGTCAACATTCAGAACCTGGACACTTAACCACTATACTGAGCTGTCTAAGGACGTACTAATGGTGAGAAGAGCAACACTAAGGAAGACGGAAAAACTTAACAGAGAAACAGGTGATGCTTACCTGTAGGGAAAATGAAAGTTTCTATGGCCAGGATCCTCACCTGACTGTAAAGTACTTGAGGATGTAATTGGCCTACTGCTAGGCTCCTGCTTCCACACCCGTTGGCAATGAGCCAGTAGTGTCAGTGTTACTGAAAAAAAGAGCTTCACCCAGTGCTCTCACCGAGAGACAGAGGCGATGGAGACAGATTGCAAATGCCCCAGGGGCAGACATGATTCCAGCACTCAACCTGCCACCGAGAGAATGTAGTTAGTATGAACCCTTTTACTTCTTTTTGTTTTATTAAGGTATTATTGATATATACTCTTATGAAGGTTTGACACGAAAAAACAATATGGTTACTACATTTACCCATATTACCAAGTCCCCACTCATACCCCAATGCAGTCACTGTCCATCAGTGTAGTAAGATGTCACAGATTCACTGTTTGCCTTCTCTGTGCTACACTGTCTTCCCCGTGACCCCCCACACCATGTGTACTAAACAAAATACCCCACAGTCCCCTTCTCCCACCCTCCCCACCCGCCCTCCCACACCCCTCCCCTTTGGTAACCACTAGTTCCTTCTTGGAGTCTCTGAGTCTGCTGCTATTTTGTTCCTTCAGTTTTGCTTCATTGTTATACTCCACAAATGAAAACCTTTTTACTTCTAACATCCATTATTATTCGGTCTCACCAAATACAGAGTTAACTTGCCCGGGGACAATCCCTGTCAGGCGAGACATTACCCCAATACAGTCTTATTATATTCCTGCTACTGAACCTCCATCCTTAGTAATATGAACCAGTTTTATGCTGGTCTCTGCTTGCATCTGATCTCACTCTCCTGTTTGGGAGAAGGTGGAGGTACGATTTGTGAGATGTTCTTTGTCACCAAGTGTATGCTGTGAGGACAGGATGGAAGGTTGACATTTGGTTGGAGCAGAACTTAAGCTGCTCTTTGAAAACTGAGGAGAAGCTGAATAGTTAGTGAGGAGAAGGGGGCATATCAATCTGTGTAGGGAGGTGTCTGGGGGAATGGAGGAGGTGGCATGAATGAAAACCAAGGTTGGACCAGTGTGGCATCTCTGCTGAGCCACAGAGCCCAGCCTCGAAGAGGAGGATGGCTATGCAGGGCAAGTAAGGGACTTTAGGGAGGAGCCTGTATTAGGGTTCTTGAACTTCCAGGATGCACCCACTCCCCTTCTTGTGAGCTGATAGTGTTTGGGAGAGGCTGAGTACTGTGACAATGTGGCACAGCAGGGGTCGTGGGCTCTCATATTCCAGCACTGGAGAGGATATTGGGATTGCTACAGGAACAGAAGGGAATCTTCAGGGTCCACGAGTTGTTGCCAATTTTGTATTCGTTTCCCAGGCAGCCAGCAGGGTTGCTGCTGGGCAGAAATAGATCATAGGGAGCCTTAAATTCAACCAGCAAAAATGGTTGGCAGGACACAGCTGAACGTCTCAATCACCCCGGCTGTAGAGACATAGATCAAGATTTCCCAGAGCGCCACATCTAGGCGGTGACGCTGCTGT